>JAGSMV010000050.1:0-139180 GCA_029286815.1 Troides helena | reverse complement strand
CTACCAAATATACAGCACTGTCTAGTTCACGTGAGGCAGCAATAGCAATAAGGGCCCAAAGAAATTCTTACGCTGAATGATTATTCTTATCTGTACTACCCTCTTTCAAACCTTATCAACAGATCACTTTCGGTTACTAACTTAATTTCATGGAGTCAATATATGACGAGATAGAAATAGAAGATTTTACATTTGATCCCATACAGCAGATATTTCAACATCCCTTGCCCATGTGGTGATAGATTTGCAATCGCCTTAGATGATTTGAAAGATGGTGTTAGATATCGGGGAAGCTATTCACATCGTGTCTTTGATGGTTGCCAGAGGATTTTGAACAGAAGACTTGGAGTAAATGATACTCAAAGTTGTAATTGCAGAGGCAAGGTCTCACCACACCAAGCATAGAATTCTTTATGGTTTTGATAAGACATCTTATTTAATTCTACCCGAGAATGTGGCGTGCTAATGGAAAATTGCACGAGACAAATATGTAAGATAGTGAAGCTGACGATGACAGGTGTCAAATGTTAGAGTACTGGTTTACAAAAGGAAATGGAACGGCAGCTGATATTAAAATGCACGGCTCCAAATCAGTGTAAGTTCGCTTCATCTATCTGAATTGTTTGTGTAATATTACTTTCAGTGAAATAATATTTTGTCTACAATAGGAGCATTTGATCAATCAAACAAAGAACAAAGCGTTTTACACTTCAGTCAAGATTTTGTGTCTGCATCACATTGTGGGCTGTTTGTTTAATTTGGGCGACAAAGCATCAACAAACACCTAGTTTATGATAATGTTGTTATTAGTAGTTTCCCAAGTTGAAAGCTTTATGTATGTGGCATCCGAATTGAATATAATTATCAACCAGCGCTAATTACTTTATCTCCATCACCGTGTATCTGCATTTCTCGCAGTATGTAAACGTGTAGCCCTTACAATTCGGAGTGGTTACACAGGCTCAGTCCCCATTTTGCCAGTGGTCGATTTTATCTTGGCGGACATCTTTAGAGGCGAGGAGCGGTCCGAGTTTGACTCGGAGGCCGCTTAGGCGTAACGCGTTTGCGCTTCATGCTTGACGTAGAGGGCAGAAGCCCTCTTCAGTAGTGAATGTGGAGAGTGGACGGTCCACCTCCATATCGCTGCTGCTAGCGGAGCCCTCCGAGTCGGATTCGGAGGAGGCAGGGCAGCTCAGGCTTGGAAGGCCCGCCATGAGCCCCTCGCCTTGTTGTGCGCGCTCGGTCGCGGGGGTCGGGTCCGGAGAGGCCGGGCTGTCCGTGTCAAAGCGCGCGGGAAGGGCGAAGAGGCCGGGTGGAGGTGTTCCCCAGACTTCTGGGAACTGTTTGCGTGCAAAGGCGCGCAAATTGTTCATTAAAGGCCTCGTTTGCGGACGCCATTTATGTAGCCGCCCGCCGTGCGGCAGAGGTTGTGTCTTATTCGAGCGGGGACCCTAGCCGTCGCCTAATGCGACAGACTCTACGTAATAACCTCGCCTCTGAGGCGATTTAAAAAAAATGTCTGCCACGGTGCCGGAGACGGGCTCCGGCAGGTTTTGCCCGTTCTGATACGCTGTTCCGCAGCACTATCACTGCACTGCACTGACGCGCGCAAGCGCAAATGGCGGCCGCCTAAGCGGCGTTGTGACGCGCACGAGCACGAGCGAGACGCACTGAGCGGGCGTATCTGTATCGCGCACTGGCAGCGGACGCATGGGACGTCCGATCGGTCTATATTCTTGTTATGAGCGGGCTGGAAGCCACAGCGGCTCTTACAGCTCATCTGACACTGGGCTCGTGGACCCGGATCCACGGCCTGAAGTTTCTTAAAATCCAAAACAGCTACGCGGGATGTAGCCGTCTGGCGGATGATTGTATGTCTGGTTCTTGTGGTGCTTTATCTGGCGATTCTACTCGGTCGTCGAGGCCGGGCGCGGGCCCGTTCCCTGACTACCTTCGCCTGTATCGGAATTTCTGGTCGGTGAGGACCGCCCACGATCGCGGGTGTACTTAGTGTACGCGGTGTGTGGTAGCTGCGGCGCCGCGTTCTGAAGCGAGGGCGGCGTGATGATGATATTCGGAGCGTGTTGGTAGTGTCCGGAAGTGTGTGTGGTGACGTCGGTGTTGTCGGTGACTGTGGGCGTGTGTGTGGTTTGCAGGACCTTGGGATGTCGGAATAAGCGCGTGCCGCCGTCTGCGCTTTCGTCCTGGGATTCGAGGTAGCTCGTAGTTGGCCGCGCTGGCCACCAGAGGGTTGGGATGAGTTGCCGCCTTGGCAAAGTAGGTCGCGGAGCACTCTCTGAAGTGCTCCTTGATTGTTGGAAGTTTAAGGTCGCTGTGGATGTCCACGTTGCGCTGATACCATTAGTCACCAGTCGCGATGCGGGTGAAACGGTTCTGGAGAGTCTGGAGAGGTTTGAGACGGTCTTCGGACGAATGGGCGAAGACAACGCTTGCGTAAGACATTACTGGTTTTACGCATACCTTGTAAAGGTGAAGCTTGTGTCTGAGAGAGAGCTTGCTCTTCTTACACAGCAGGGGGTATAGCTTGCCCAGTACTTGGGCCGCTTTCTTTCTCGCCTCGCGAATGTGGGCGATAAAGTTGAGTCTGGCGTCGAGCGTGACGCCGAGATATTTGACCGAGTTCCTCCATGGGATGGACTGGCCGAAAAGGAAGATCTGGCCGAGTTTATGGCCGCTTTTTGTCGCCTTCTTGAGAAGGGTAGATGACTTTCGGTGGGTGAAGTGAATGGCTTCACTTTTCTCCGGGTTTACGTCGATTCGCCACGTCCGGAACCACTCGCCTAGGCGGGTGGTCGCGTTCTGTAGGCGCATCGTTATAAGACCCGGGCTCTGCCGAAGTGATAAAGAACGGTGTCGTCCGCGAAAAGGGCCATCTTGACAAAGGGGTCTTGGCATGTCGCTCGTAGAGCGAGAAGAGTAGCGGAGAAAGGCAAGAGCCTTGAGGGACGCCGGCTTTAATCTGCCGGGGCGAGGAGAGAGCGTGCTCGACGCGAAAGCGGAAGGAGCGATTCGAGAGGTAGTCTCGAATGACGGTGACTAGACGGTCTGGCACTTTGTGAGAGTAAAGCTTGAATATCAAGCCTTCGTGCCAGACTTTGTCGAACGCCTTCGCGACGTCGAATAGGACGGCGCAGGTGTCGATCGTTTGTCTGTGCTCGAGACCGGCCAAAATGTGCTCGGTCAGTCGGTGCACTTGATGGACGCAAGAGTGGTTGCTCCTGAATCCGAACCGTTCGTCGGGGAGGAGATTGTTCTCTGCGGTGAAATGGCGCAGACGCTCTAGAATGATGCGCTCGTAGAGTTTGCCCAAGGTGTTCAGTAGGCTGATCGGACGGTAGCTGTTGGGTAGGTTCCTCGGCTTTCCGGGCTTCGGAATACCTATCACTACGGCCTGTTTCCAGGCGTCTGGGAAGGAGCAGTCGGCTAGCAGGGCGTTGAATATGGCCACTAGCAGACCGACGATCGGGGGCGGGAGACTTTTCACAACTATGTTGGAGATGTTGTCGGATCCCGGGGCGGAGGAACGCGCGCGTGGCGGCGCGCGGGTGACGACGCGCGCGGGTAGCTACACTCGCGGGTGGCTTCGCTCGCGGGTGATGACGAACACGGAGGGACGCGCGCGTGGCGACGCGCGGGTGACGACTCGCGCGGGTACCTGCACTCGCGGGTGGCTTCGCTCGCGGGTGATGACGCGGATGACGGCAGGCAGCTCGTAGCCCGCAAACTCGATGCGAAATGTGTAAGGCGCTGCAGTTGCTGAGCCTTGCGACGAACGGCTTTGAACTCGGTTTGGTGTGGCAGCGAACGAGAGCTGACTAGAGCTCTATCGGACGTGCGTCTCAAGCGAGTGTTCAAACCGGACTCAATCCCAAAACGCGTCCGTGAAACGCGTCCTCGTATCCGCGAGCTAAACTAAATAAATTGATATATACACATATATGTAGATAAAGTAGCGTGTATGAGGGGAAGGAGAAAGATGAGAAAATATTGGATGTGGAAGGGTTGAAGAGTAGGACAGTGCTATGAGGGAAGAGAGAGGGGTGTATTATAATATATACATAGATAAATATACATATGAATTTAAGACGCGCGCGGTGCGCGTAGAATGGCGGCAATCCTATGAGGTCATCGGAGGGCTCAGGCCCGTCCTCCGATCACCTTCGCCTGTAACACGGACGAGGGCGGTGGACCGCCCTGTCGGCCGGGTGTGACTTGTGCGCGGTGCGGCGGACGGGCGCCGCAACCGACGGTGGAAGCGGCGCGTCCGAAATGTGGTGAGTGAATGTTTTGTGTCGTTGATGGGAGTGTCGTGCCGACCATCTGTATCGACGCGGAGCGGAAGCGCGTTCCGTGGACGTCGATTCTTACTGGTGGCGTCGGAGATCGGGACGTAGTTTACCGTTTGCCCTATCAGTGGGTTCGGGTGGTGTGTGGCCTTGTCGAAGTGGTGGATAGCACAATCTTGCATGAATTGTGCTATCGAAGGAAGTTTGAGGTCGCTGTGCAGGTCAATGCTGCGCTGATACCATTCCGCACCCGTGGCCTTCCGGGTGAAGCGGTTTTGGATAACCTGTATAGGTTTGAGGGTGGTAGGGGAGGAGTGCGCGAATACAACGCACGCATAAGTCATAATAGGTCTTATGCAGGCCTTGTACAAGTGCACCTTATGTTTGAGGGCCAATTTGCTCGATTTGCAGAGCAAGGGATGGAGTCTGCCCATTACATAGGCAGCCTTGTTCCTCACTCTGCGAATGTGACTCCTGAAATTCAACCTTCGGTCTAGATTGACACCGAGGTATTTGACCGAGTCTCTCCAAGGACAGATCGGCCGAAGATATGGATTTGCTTGGGAGTGTAGCGCCAAGCGCGGCTGGGGATTCGAGGTTTTATTCTCCTCGAGAAGTGAAGGGCTTCGCTCTTGTCAGGGTTGATGTCGATTCTCCACTTCCTAAACCAATCGCCTAGGCGTTTGGTTGCGGACTGGAGCCGTTTCGTCAACCGCGGCAAGATCGGGCCCGAAAGGTAGAGCGCAGTGTCATCTGCGAATAGAGCCAGGTTAACCCCGAGGTCTCTGGGGATGTCGCTGGTGTACAGCGAGAAGAGGAGAGGGGATAAGCAGGAGCCCTGCGGAACCCCCGCTCTGATGTGACGGGGAGTGGAGTGAGCGCTTCCAGCTTGGTAGCGGAAGGTGCGGTTCGACAAGAAGGCTCTGATGATGGTGACGAGCCTGTCCGGCACATTGAGTGCGTATAGCTTGTAAATCAAGCCATCGTGCCAGAGTTTATCGAATGCCTTGGCTACATCGAAGAATAGGGCTAGATAGATAGATAGATAGATAGATAAATTAGTTTATTTGTCCACGCAGTACAGAACACTTATAAAAAGACAAAAACATTACATCAAAGAACACAGATGAACAAAAATATATTGACAAAGTAATATTTTAGGTAATCAATACTGCCGTGTGTACTGCAATGGTACAAAATGGCCGTAGCTCAATGTAACTGTTGCCACGTATTGAACAACACACTGATTTTCAGCTACCGCCCACGGCGCGGTCGCGAAGGAGATATGTTGCTCCAAAAAATTTTGCCATTGTTAACTTGCGAGTTTATGTGTTCATTAAAGTAGGCACGCTTTTCGTTATAGATACTGTTCACCACTATTTTATCTGGAGCAAAACTGTCTATTGCAATTACAAAATCGTCTTGCCCCGTATGTAATGATCCTGCATTGTATAGCGCTAACTTGAGGTGCTCAGTGCCAGGCGCCATCGGTACGTTGATTGCCCATTATAACGTACTGTACAGTAGTAGTATTGCGTCTAAAAATCAAAATGACATTTAATCGGTTTAATGAGCCTGAGCATTGCACCATTGCCGCACACACCGCTGCCAGTAGTCTAAGTTGAAAACTGAGTAAATCAGTATGTTTATAATGTGTGTTGATGTAATTAAAAGTACTCAATGTTAGAAGACATAAACAAGCAGTTTTGCTATCGTTGTTAATGCTAAAACTTCTTAAATTAACCTTTAGTAATGGTCTTAGTGAATAATAAAATTCAATCATTAACAAGGCGACAAACAATGTTGAGATGTTAAAACCGTTTTTATAACATTTTCTAAGAGAATCCAAATAAGAATTAAAAGCCAACTTATGATTAGTTACGCTACGAATACTTTGGGAGCGAGATCTTATAGGTACATGAAAAAGCAGAAGTACGTGACTGAACTTTTGTGATATCAAGGCATGTGTTTTTGTGAAGGTCAACAAGATTATCACGTGTACTCCTTGCATTAGAACAAAACAAACATTTATAAGATTTTTCACAAAAACTAATAAGTTCAAAGAATCAGTGAGTAAAACAAAATAAACCGAAAAATATAAATAGTTTTTTAAATGAAAAAGTTTAACTTTTGCATTAAAAATTGTGAAAAATGTTACGAACGCTTTTAATAAGAAAATAAGAAATAAAAATTAATCGCTGAAAATAAGAAATAAAAATAAAAAAAAACTTGTATCTACTGCCAGAGGCTTCAGAGTGGACAAGCACCAACGTTATTTGTGCCAAAACACGCACAAAATCATTTTCACATCTGATACGATGACGTCGAGCGTCAGGAGTTGCATGTTCACGAACATATATTTTGCCATCAGCGGTCCAGGTAAAACGCCAGTTGAACTGCTTTGCCAGCTCACGTGCCTTCCTGAACAAGTGTCTGTTAACACGCGTGAGTCTTTCATTGACGTAGAATCGTCGTGGAGGTCCTGGCAGCCCGGTACCTTTGGTAGTTGTACCGCGGCGGACACGAGCGGCACGCAACAACTGGTCTCGAATGGAGCGACGTGCGAAGCGGATCACCAACGGGCGAGGATTGGCTTTAGTGCTAGAGGCTGACTGTAATGAGTCGAGCAAAGGTCCTACTCGTCTACAGCTCACTAGATCTTCCTCTCTTAGTGTTACACCAAGTTTGTTACCCAACGTGAGAGTAATGTGTATAGGGTTTTCAACTTTTTCTTCCGGAATGCAAGATAACTCAATATCATTCGATAACAGGTCTTGGTCCCTATAATTCATCTCATTTTTTAATTGTTGAATAGAATCTACTACGGCGGCGTCAGTGGATCTCGATAAGGAGAATTCAGTAAATTTAGTCTCTAGAGAATCCACGCGCACTGATATTTCTGTAATAGAACCTTCGCAATTATCCATCCTCAATTTCAGACTGTTAATAGTTTCGTTCAACAGACTTAATTGCCGTCGTGTAGCTGACATTTCATTTCTAAATTCTCGCATTTCCGTAACAAGGAGATGGATATCAGAGAGTTGAAATGAATCCGACGACCTCACACTGGCATCCGGTTTGTGAGGTGGAGATGTGTCTTCACTGTGTACCGGCGGGCTTACCAGTGCTGCTCCACGTCGGATTGTCACCCCCGCGGCGGGGTGGACCAGTGTGTTCACGTTATCGTTTTTTGGCTGCCTGTTGACGCAGGTCGCACATTTCCATGTCTTTTTCTTCTCAGCTGATTTTAAATTCTTAAACCATTGCTCAGGAACATTGGCACACGTGAGGTCATAATTTTGTTTGCACGTAGAACAGCTCAATAAGGGCTTGTTCTCAATAATTTTTAAACATCCGGCACAAAAAAAGCTTTTTTGTTGACATATTTATTTATTTTAATAAATATGTTACTTGCAATCGCACTATGAACACGGCACAAATTATAAGTTTACCGCAAGCGACAACTACCGCCTTGGCTGCGCCGACGGACGCGGGCACTGTGCGGGTATATGAATAAACGTTATACAGTTTCGGTCAAAACTTCACAATAGTGGCACAAATTTACAAACTTTTACGTATATAATAATTGTAATATATAAAATAACTAATTGTGAAGATCTATTATAGAATTGGGGGCAAGGGACACTTTTTTTACAATTATTTAACGGAGCGAAAAAATACGCTTGTTACTACTCGGCCGACCGCGCGCGACCACTACGCTACGGTGTCGTGCGGTCTTTTGCGCGTGAACCCTTTGAGGACGTGCTCCACCAGTCTATGTACTTGGTGGACGCAGGAGTGGTCTCTTCTGAACCCGAACTGTTCGTCGGGTAGAAGATTGTTCTCCGACACGAAGTCGGAGAGACGCGAAAGGATCAGACGCTCATAAACCTTACCCATGTTGCAGAGAAGGCTTATCGGTCTGTAGCTGGAGGGAATGTTCCTAGGCTTGTTTGGCTTATGAATTCCCTTAATAACTTCGGCCTCCTTCCAGGCATCCGGAAAGGAGCAGCTAGAAAGAAGCACATTGAAAATTGCCGTCAGCAAGACGATCATAGGAGCGGGGAGGGACTTGAGCACTCTGTTCGAGATGCCATCAAGGCCCGGAGCGGACTTGACTTTTAGTCCTCTGATAGTGACTGCGACCTCGTCCTCTGAAATCGGAGATAGGGGTGGACCCACCGTAGGGTCGGAGGATCTGCGTGCGATCTCGTCCTCCACCAGTTTAAGGTGAGTGGGATCGGCTGGAGAAGATGATGGAGTGCACTGGCTTTCCAGGCTGTCGGCTAAGCACTCGGCCTTTTCTTCGTCCTCGAAGGCCAACGACGACGCGTCGACGTCTTTGATTAGTGGTGGCATGAGTCCAGGGTTCTCTAACTTGAGACCCCGAGCCAGACGCCAGAAAGCGTCTTTGGAAGGCTCGAGGTCGCTGAGTAGAGAGTCCCATCTATCGGCTCTATCCTCTGAAGGCGGCGCGCATTTATTCTATTCACCTCGGATCGGTACCTGTCGTACAGTCTCAAGGCGACGTTTTCAATCTGATCAGGCGTCGAATGTCCTGAGGGAGAGCCCCGAACTGAGGTTCCGGGTATCGTCCTCGTGGAGTCTTCGACGGCCGATGAGTTGTGTTTGGAGAGTGAATCGATCGCCCGAAATGCCACTTCGGGCGTTTCGATCGTTTTCGGTATCTCGTCCAGGTGCTGGGAATTCGTAGACTTGAGTTTGATCTCAAGTTTACGCCAGTCGACGACGGTTTTGGTCAGAGGGACCTCACCGGCGCTCCGGCCCAGCTTAATAAGGACCGGAAGATGATCAGATCCGAGGTCATGTATGACCTCGACTGAACGAATGAGGAGAGCTACATTTTTCAGTAGCGCTATGTCCAGGTCAGAAGGTCTCTGATCTTGCCGCTGAGGGAATCTCGTCGGCGAAGAAGGGGCGATGATGTCAAAGTTGAGCTTTTCCGCTAACTGAGAGTCTACGGCCATTTGGATTTTGGCCGAGGGGGTCCCAGCCGCTGTGCCTGCTGTTGAAATCGCCAGCGAGCACAACAGATGGACCGAGATCGAGAAGGGTCCTGATATCTTCGATTTCTACCTTTTTGGATGGTGAAAGGTAGCAAGAGACGAGAACGAGGGGTTGATGGCCGGTGAGACCAATTTTACACGCCGAGACTTCGATGGTTTTCAGGTGAGGACATTCGAGAGGGACACAGTGAAGTGACCTCTTATAATAGATCAGGGTGCCGCCGTACATGGCGGATAACCTGTCGTTCCTAACGAGGTGATAGTTAGCGATTTTAGGGTCGTTGTGGGATGGTTTCAGGAATGATTCCTGGATTAGGATGACGTCGACGTCGTGGTGTCGGAGAAATGCGCTGATTTCTTCCTTCTGGTGTCGAACGCCGTTCGCGTTATAAGTCGCGACGGTCAACGAGCCAGGTTTGGTTTTGCCTAATACTTTGGGGAGCTCCGTACTGATCCCAAAAGGTGTGTACAAGGACTCGGACGACGGTGTCCTGGTGGCAGAGGAGGTGTCCTTAGACATCCGCCTCGAGCGCGGCTATCAAGTCGTAGTGTTCGAGTACGACTTGCAGCCTTTCCTTATGCCCTTTAGCGGCACGGAGTTTTTCCGTGTAGCTGAGCAGATCTTGCACCTATATTCTTGTTTTGAGCGGGCTGGAAGCCACAGCGGCTCTTACAGCTCATCTGACACTGGGCTCGTGGACCCGGATCCACGGCCTGAAGCAGATCTTGCATGGAGAAGCGGCCTATGTATCTCATCAGGGCCGCGATGTCTGCTGCGCCCCGGGCATCGAGCACCTGGGGCTCGACAGAGTTGCTCACCGGTGGAGACCGTTTGGCAACTGGAACCTGTGGGGTCTGGGTCATCGGCAAGGGCTTTGCCCAGGCCGATACCACAGGGATCGGAGCGGGTTGACGGTCGTCAACCTTCTGCGGTCCTGCTCCGCGAGAGGGGAGAGGACGTGAACCCCGAATACCTGCGATCGGTATTCTGGGTCTTACGGGTGCTACTACGCTCCTGCGTGGAGCTTTGGAGCACCCGCGATAGTTCGCCGGGTGGCCCTCGGACTTGCACAAGCAGCAGCTTGGCGGGCCCTCGGACTTGGGAGTGCGCGTGCACTCCTTGGTGCCGTGATCGCCGGTGCATTTTACGCATCGGGGTCGGGCGAAGCAGTTCCAGGCCGAGTGGCCATACAACTGGCATCTGTGGCACTGGCCAACGATGCCGCGCTTGTGTGGTGGCTCGACGGTGATGTTGGTGAGACCACAAAGCTTGTCAACATTGTTGATTTTCTTCCCCTCAGGAGAGAGCGGAAGAGTGACTATAATCAACGGGATCTCTTTTCGAGTCCGTTGACTTGCCATCCGCCGTGCATCATCCACGGGGAGGCCCTTGGATTTGAGGTCTTCGATGACCTCGGCGATGGTCGTTTCCAGGGGAATGCCCCGGATGACAACTCTGAGGAGTTTGTCCTCCTCGAGTGCGTACGTGTGGAAGCTGAGGTTCAGCTCCCTCATGTATTTTGTCGCGCGACGAAAATCGTCGGTTGACGTCAGGCGCAGGCGGATACCCTGCGCTGAGTTTTGTGCCTTGGGGCACGAGATCTTGTTGTCCAAGAACCATTTGGACAGATCTTTCCAGGCGGCTTTGTCCTGGAGGATGACGGGGAACTTGGCCCGGTCTCCCGCTCCGCCGCTTTGCAGCGGGCGCGGAACGCAAGGCGCGAATCGTCTTCCTCGCCGGAGTGGCAGAGGGCGATTCGCAAGTCGGGGAGCTGCGGGCTGCGGCCCGCTTCCGTTTCGTGTAGACGACGAATCCTTCGTCGTCTGATTGCGGGGGTTGGGGACTTGCACCTCCATGTCGGAGGTGGCTCCCTCACTGTCGGACGTGAGCTCCATGCTGCACGGCGATGCGTCGCGTGAGCATGGGGTGGCCGGTGATTCAGCAGGCCCCTTAGGGGTGCCCGGACGGGTCCCTGATGATGCGCATGCTGATGCGCATGATGATGTGGATGAGGGGACGCTGGGCTGACTGATGCAGCCAGCTTCGCCTTCATTGAGGCCTGGTGGGCCTCGAATTTGTCCCATAGCTCGGGACAGGCTATTTTTACGAATTCGATGAACTGAGTGTCTATGGACTCGGCCATCGTAATTTGCTTAGCTCCCCACCACGCGGTGGGGAGCAAGGAGTTAGTTAATAAACTGAGATTGAATTAAAGGATACGCACCTGGGTACAGCACACACCTGGCAGGGAAGTTCCCGGCAGAGCACTGGGTACAGCACACACCTGGCAGGGGAATCCCCGGCTGAGCACTTAAAAAATCACTTTGATTTGATTTGTTAAAGCGCGGAATGTAAAAATAGTTTTAATTTAAATTTAAATTTAAATTTAAATTTAAATTTAAATTTAAATTAAACGGACGCGGTGAACAACGCGGACGCGTATCCCAACGGTCACGGGCGACGGTTAGATGACGTAATATCGCGCGACGCGGCGCGGTGCGCGCGGGCGAAGAGACGCGCGGGTGTAGGGACGCGCGCGTGGCGACGCGCGGGTGACGACGCGCACGGGTAGCAACACTCGCGGGTGGCTTCGCTCGCGGGTGACGACGCGCACGGGTAGCAACACTCGCGGGTGATGACGAACACGGAGGGACGCGCGCGTGGCGACGCGCAGGTGACGACGCGCACGGGTAGCAACACTCGCGGGTGGCTTCGCTCGCGGGTGATGACGAACACGGAGGGACGCGCGGGTGACGACGCGCACGGGTAGCAACACTCGCGGGTGATGACGAACACGGAGGGACGCGCGCGTGGCGACGCGCAGGTGACGACGCGCACGGGTAGCAACACTCGCGGGTGATGACGAACACGGAGGGACGCGCGGGTGACGACGCGCACGGGTAGCAACACTCGCGGGTGATGACGAACACGGAGGGACGCGCGGGTGACGACGCGCACGGGTAGCAACACTCGCGGGTGATGACGAACACGGAGGGACGCGCGGGTGACGACGCGCACGGGTAGCAACACTCGCGGGTGATGACGAACACGGAGGGACGCGCGGGTGACGACGCGCACGGGTAGCAACACTCGCGGGTGATGACGAACACGGAGGGACGCGCGGGTGACGACGCGCACGGGTAGCAACACTCGCGGGTGATGACGAACACGGAGGGACGCGCGGGTGACGACGCGCACGGGTAGCAACACTCGCGGGTGATGACGAACACGGAGGGACGCGCGCGTGGCGACGCGCAGGTGACGACGCGCACGGGTAGCAACACTCGCGGGTGATGACGAACACGGAGGGACGCGCGCGTGGCGACGCGCGGGTGACGACGCGCACGGGTAGCAACACTCGCGGGTGATGACGAACACGGAGGGACGCGCGCGTGGCGACGCGCGGGTGACGACGCGCACGGGTAGCAACACTCGCGGGTGGCTTCGCTCGCGGGTGATGACGAACACGGAGGGACGCGCGCGTGGCGACGCGCGGGTGACGACGCGCACGGGTAGCAACACTCGCGGGTGGCTTCGCTCGCGGGTGATGACGAACACGGAGGGACGCGCGCGTGGCGACGCGCAGGTGACGACGCGCACGGGTAGCAACACTCGCGGGTGATGACGAACACGGAGGGACGCGCGCGTGGCGACGCGCAGGTGACGACGCGCACGGGTAGCAACACTCGCGGGTGATGACGCGGATGACGGCAGGCAGCTCGTAGTCCGCAAACTCGATGCGAAATGTGTAAGGCGCGGCAGTTGCTGAGCCTTGCGATGATCGGCTTTGAAATCGGTTTGGTGTGGCAGCGAACGAGAGCTGACTGGAGCTCGATCGGACGTGCGTCTCAATCGAATCGCGAATTGCTTGGCTCCGCGCGGAATGTAAAAATAGTTTTAATTTAAATTTAAATTAAACGGACGCGGTGAACAACGCGGACGCGTATCCTAACGGTCACGGGCGACGGTTAGGATGACGTAATATCGCGCGACGCGGCGCGGTGCGGTGCGCGCGAGTGGAGGGACGCGCGGGTGTAGGGACGCACGGGTGTAGAGACGCGCGTGGCGACGCGCGGGTGACGACGCGCACGGGTAGCAACACTCGCGGGTGATGACGAACACGGAGGGACGCGCGCGTGGCGACGCGCAGGTGACGACGCGCGCGGGTAGCTACACTCGCGGGTGGCTTCGCTCGCGTGTGATGACGCGGATGACGGCAGGCAGCTCGTAGTCCGCAAACTCGATGCGAAATGTGTAAGGCGCGGCAGTTGCTGAGCCTTGCGATGATCGGCTTTGAAATCGGTTTGGTGTGGCAGCGAACGAGAGCTGACTGGAGCTCGATCGGACGTGCGTCTCAAACGAATGTTCGAACCCCTGGCCAATCCCAACCCTGGCACTTTGTGACTGTAAAGCTTGTATATCAAGCCTTCGTGCCAGATTTTGTCCAACGCCTTGGGGACGTCGAATAGGACGGCGCAGGTGTCGATCGGTCGTTTGTGCTCGAGACCGACCGCAATGTGCTCGGTCAGTCGGTGCACTTGATGAACACAAGAGTGGTTGCTCCTGAATCCGAACTGTTCGTCGGGGAGGAGGTTGTTCTCTGCGGTGAAATGGCGCAGACGCTCTAGAATGATGCGCTCGTAAAGTTGACCAAAGTGTTCAGTAGGCTTATCGTACGGTAGCTGTTGGATAGGTTCCTTGGCTTTCCGGGCTTCGGAATACCTATCACTACGGCCTCTTTCCAGGCGTTTGGGAAGGTTTGACAACACTGTTGAAGATGTTGTCGGAGCCCGGGGCTGATCTGGTTTTCAGCCTCTTTATGATCTCAACGACTTCACCGGGTAGACCGGTTTTAGAGGGGGACCTTGTGGTGGGAGGGCTGCCCTGCGGCGCACCTCGTCCTCGACCAATTTGAGGTGATCGGGGTCCACTGGTGCGGTTAGAGGGAGTGCACTTGCTCTATAGACTGTCGGCGAGACAATCTGCTTTTTCGGCATCCTCCAACGCAAGGGAGAAACCATCGCTCATTACGAAGGGAGGCATGCGAGCCATGTTCTCCGCTTTGAGCCTGCGGGCCAGACGCCAAAAGTTGGCGCTCGAAGGCTCCAAGACAAAAAGAAGATTGTCCCATCTGTCGGATCTGAGTTCGGAAATGTGCTCTTTTACCTGCCTTTGAAGGCGGCGCAATTTTATCCTGAGTTCCTCGGACCTGTATCGTGAATAGAGTCTCACAGTGGCGTTGGCGTTTTTCGCTCTTATCAGCCGACGAATATCCACCGGTAAGGACCCGAGAAAGTAGTCCGACTCTGGCACCGTTCTCGACGATTCCTCGACGGCTGTGGCGATGTGATTCGTTAACGCGAGTCTATCGTATAGGGGATTCCGTCTAGGTACTGGGCGATCGCGGCCTCGTGTTTGACCTCGAGGCTGTGCCAGTTGACGACGGTTTTGGTCAGAGGGACCTCACCAGCGGGCCGGCCCAGCTTCATAAGAACCGGGCGGTGGCCGGATCTGAGATCGTCTATGGTTTCGATCGAATGCAGCGGGACGGTGACGTTATTGAACAACGCAATGTATAGTTTGGATGGGTTGTGAGACGCGACGGGAGGCTATCTCGTCGGCGTTTGCCCTGCAATGTTAAATTTGAGTTTATCCGCGAGTTTGAAGACGGTTTTACCATTGCGGTTTGACTTGTTCGAGTCCCAGGTGCTATGCCTGCTGTTGAGCTCGCCAGCGAGGATAACAGCCGGGCCTAGGTCGAAAAGGGTTCTTATGTCTGCTTCCCGCAACTCTTTGGTAGGGGACAGATAGACGGATGCGAGGACGATCGGTTGATGACCGGTGAAGGAGACTTTACGCGCCGACACTTTTATTTTGGCGAGGGTTGGACTAACTAGCGGTACGCAGTGCAGGGCCCGCTTGAAGTAGATGAGTGTGCCGCTTCCTGAGGCGGTAAGCCTGTCGTGGCGGATGATATGATAGATCGCGATGAAACGGTTTGAGGAATGTTTCCGAATGAGCATGACGTCGACGTCATGGTTCCTAAGAAACAGGCTTATTTCCTCCTTTTGAGAGCGGATGCCATCCGCGTTGAAGTACGCGACAGTCAGAGAGCGGGGTTTAATTCTGCCTAAGACCTTGTGTATCTCCATAACGTTTAATTGAGATGGAACACCAAAAGTCTCGGACAGAGTCCTGGGGGGTGGTTAAACGAAGGGTTCTTCGAGTGCGGCGAGAGTGTCGGCGTGCTCGATGCAGGCCCTAACCTATCTCGCGAGTTTTGTGCGACTCGCAATTTTTCTCCTAAGAGGAGAATGTCCCGTATGCTTACCTTTTGGATGTAGGCGAGAATATTCTGGAGCTCCGAAGGCCTAGGTGTTTGGCTGGGAGCAGCCTGTGGTTTCGGCGGCCCCAACGAAGGGGCGGCTTTGGGAGCCTCGGCGGCTTTCGGCCTGGGGAGCGGTTTGCTCTACGCCGAAACCGCCGGCGGAACGGCCGGCTGTGCGGGCGGTGGCCTGGACGAGGCAGATGGCTGCGGTGCAGCCTTTGTGGAGGCGGCGGTGCGCCGTTAGGGGGCCCCGGGTTGCCTGCGCGGGGCTTTGGTGCACCCGCGATAATTCGCAGGGTGCCCCTCGGCTTTGCACAGGACGCAGCTCGGGGGATTAGTCGCTTCCGCGGTGCGGGAGCACTCTTTCATCTCGTGGTCCCCGGTGCATTTGATCATTTGTCATGCTTTTTGAATATTATTAGCGTTATTTCCGGTAAGAGTTACAATTTTATCGCCACCGTATATCACCATAACTTTAATTATCTCTTATTAAGGCTTTTAACAGCTGAATATTGCGCTGATTGCTCCAACCGTCACACTATAAATGCAAATCATTTGTAGATTTTAGTTCCTCTGTGATTTATTGCTTTTACCATCTCATTGTAAATGACTTCCAAATGTGTAGTTAAGATTGCTTTTCTGGTTGGTAATTTGTAAGATGGTTGTATCTCATTAAAAAATGTTATCCACAGCGGATGTTCAACGATTGAAAACGGAGAACCTGTAACAAATATTGCCTTCTACAAAACCTGATCCAGGTAAAGTTTCTTTTCTGCAGATATCTTTTTTGCATATGAATTTTAAACTTTTTACCGTTAAACTGTTGTCTTGTTCCTCTATTGAAACGTCTTGCAGAGGAATATTGTTGTTGACAAGGCGGCGCTGGAAACCGACAAAAGAAGTGCTGGAGCCCTAATAAGGAGCTATCGACAGCTTCAAAGACTCGGCATGCGCTGTACAGTCTCAGTGTACATGTTGAGGAGTCAAACATTAAATCGTTTCAACACAAAATTTTTAGAATCTATAACTGCAAAAATAGTTTGGGAAGCTAATTTAAAAATATCCGAATATTTACCCAAATAAGTTTTTGTTTCGTTTTAGTATATAGTTTCTATAAATGTAATCAACTTATCCCTTACTTGTTCTCTAAAATCGCAACTACTGTTGATCTATCAATTATTTCCTGTTTCACTTTCATTCTACGTAAATCATATATCGGGCAAACAAATATTAAATGTAACGATGATTAATTTTTGCTAGGGTTGCAGATGCATGTGGGACTGTTTTTCATCTTAAATCTGTACAAATAATCTGCAAACCCTCCGTGTCCAGTCAGTGCTTGTATTGCGTGGAGAGACAGATTAATTTTTCTGATTAATCTGTATGCCTCTTTTGCGTCGGGGATGAAATTTTTTGTTGTACTGCCTTTGTCACTCTCTAGGTATCTCATATGTGCTACAGTTTCATCTCGGATGTTATTCTTCGCATAAGAGACGACAGGGCAGAGGTCGAAATGAGGCTTTGTCTTTAGTTTTAGAGCTGCCTCCTTTGCCAGTTCATCAGCTCTTTCATTACCCTTGTTTCCCACATGGGCTTTGATTGAACAGAGTTTTATATCTTTCCCCTCCATTTATATACATTTGATGTTATAGCGTATATTAATTATTAATTTACATAGATTGCCCCGTTTTATTGTATCCAACGCCGATCTTGAGTCACTGTATATTCCATAATTATTTCTTTTATCATTTTTTATCCAGGCGGTTGCTTCCAGTATGGCAAATAGCTCCGCCTGATAGACTGTACAGCAGTCAGAAAGCTTCAATTTTTTCTTGGATATTTCCTTGTCGTTTTGACAAATTGAACACTCTTCCTTCGATTCTACTCCCGTCTGTGAAAAAAATTATTTCGTCATTGATATCCGAGTCTATTTCTGTGTTTCTGTATTCGTATTCTATAATTTCTAATTGTGCTGGATGGTATGCATATTTAGCTTCTATTTTTGATTCCATAATCCTATCTCCGATGTATTTTTGCGTCTAGAAGCGCGTTTGCGCTTCTTGACGAAGAGGGTGAAGCCTTCGTCGTTGGTGGTCTTGGTGGGTGGACCGTCCACTTGCTCCATATTGCTGCCGCTTAAGGTCCCTTTCGAGTCAAAATCGGAAGAGGCGGGCTGGTCGGGCTTGGATGGCTTCGCCACGCCTTGGTCGGCGCGCGACTCGCAAGGGTTGGGTCCGGAGAGGCCGGGCTTTCCGTGTCGAAGTTCACGGAACGCGAACTTCGATACGGACTTCCGACAAATGAATAAAATATCACTAACGCATCTTGCCCAATGTGATCTAATACGATGGCGACTTTGCGTTAATCACATTCATGTTTCAGATTATTAGCCTGCATGTATATTTTAAGTTGAGTATACCAATTTTTCTAAGTTAAGGGCATATTCGAGCTTCTCATATTTAAGTGTAAATTTGAGCCCATATGTAACTGATGTAGCATTAAGTGACTTCCTTGTGCGTCCCAGTCCGCCAGAACAATTTATCCATATTGCAAATAATTTTCACGGATATTTTTGTTTTTATATATTATTTTCCAAATTAATTTTTTCTGACACCATAAAAAGTCGTAAGATAGCAGGGATGTAGCGTGTAGATATATTTTAAAGTAAAATGACATGAGCTAAGTGTGACTTGCTTAATGGCGGATGCACAGACAGGCAGAGTTGCCAATAAAAATAATTTTTCTACCCAATACCGTATACATGGACATGAATGTGGTGCGTTAGTTGGGTCTGGATAAGCCGCGCTCTTCGTGTCGAAATTCACGGATCGCGAAGGGAAGGTGGAAGGATACTTATTAAACTGTTCCCAGATTTCTGGGAACTGCTTGCGAACTGTAAGGATGGCGCTCTGTGAGTCCTTTTAAATAATAAAGCACTCTTAATTAGGCTGTTAAAATTTTCAACACAACACACATATATACTACACATATATACTCAAAAATAGCTAAATTATCTCTCTTACGTTCCTTTTCAAGCACC
The DNA here is from genome assembly GCA_029286815.1 of Troides helena. Lineage (NCBI taxonomy): Eukaryota > Metazoa > Arthropoda > Insecta > Lepidoptera > Papilionidae > Troides > Troides helena. The sequence continues at coordinate 120,477 of JAGSMV010000050.1, read as the reverse complement.
CATCGTTCTCACATATTACACTCAGCCAGCCTGCCCTTGTCTGCCCCAGACATCATGCAAAAAACTCTCTCAAAAGCAAAACTTAAACATTTTCATAGCGACAATAACATGCTAGTAGAACATCCAATAAACAAAACATAACAATCTTAATAAAGCATCTTATAGTTCGTAACTTAAGTACACACATCATATTGAGAGTTTTCCTATCTCTCTGCATAAAAAAAACAATCATTATTAAATGAAATAAGCGTCATGTTAGTTAAGAAATATAAGCAAACACACTTTTATATAGTTTAAAATTGAAAACATAAATCTGTTACCTAAAGTCATAAAATATACACAACACTGTATGACATCTGAAAAACATTTTGTGCAATGACTTCTCTTAAATTAACACACACATTCATTCATCCCATATACACCATTACACATATAATCTTACCACTGTTCAATCAAGGTCTTCAATATCATCCGGCCATTGCTTCATGTGATCTGCGACAGTTGAGGTCTTGTTGGGCCCTTCAGCTAGCGGATCTGCCTTCTCCACATCGTATCGGTCGAGCCTCTTCACCTTCGTAACTCGATATGGTCCCAAGTACTTAGGCTTCAACTTAAGACCTGGACCAAACTGCGTACGCTTTATTGCAACCATTTCACCTAGTTGGTACTTGTAACTATCTTTCCTTTTGTTGTTGTAAGTTCTTTTATTTTCTTCCTGAACTTTCTGTATCTGTTGCTTAGCTCTTATTCTTAAATCATCTCTGCCCTGCATGTACTGCTGTTTTTCTTCTTGCAATATGGTGTAAATTTCGACTTCATCTTGTCTCTTCATCTTCTTTCCAATTAACATTTCAAACGGCGTTGTGCCTATGCTCCTCTGATATGTACTATTTATAACCATCTGTACCTTGCCTACATCTCTATACCATAATCCCGGTTTTTCAATACATAACTTAGTAAGTATAGGTACAATTATCTTCTGAATTCGTTCTACTTGACCATTACTGCGTGGTACTCCTGTCGTTATATGTACACATTCTATGTTTTCCTCTTCGCAGTACTGGTGAAAGTCGTGGCTGGTGAATGCTGTCCCTCGATCTGTTACTATTCTATCCGGATTTCCAAATATCTGCTGATGTGTTCTAAGTTTGTTTAATACTTCTGCCGTAGATGTGCTTTTACATGGGAAAAGCCACACAAATTTCGTGAATGCATCTATCATAGTTAAAATGTGATTGTACTGCTTACGTGTTTCCGTCATTGGTCAAACGTGGTCTAGATGCAGCGTACTCAATGGAACGTCACCTTTATCAATGGGATTCAGATACCCTTCCTGCTTTCCTTCTTTTCTGTTGGTCAGTAAACATGGCATGCACGTAGCTATGTATTCTTCTACCTTCTTGCCCATCTTGTCAATAAAGTAATCTTTGCTTATTAATTCCAGTCTTCTTTTTAGCAAAATGACCATGGTCATGGGCCCTCTTAATGATCTCGGTTTCCATCTTAGATGGAATGACAAGCTGCTGCTCTGCGCCTTTGTACAGCAATCCATTGCGCAACGTATAGTCTTTGTATTCCATACCTTCATTTAAAATCTTCATTATTGCGTTCAAGCCTTCATCTCCCTCTTGGGCGCGTTGGATGTCGTTGTGAAAATTAGACGTGATCATTGCTACGTATGGGTTCCTGCTCAGCGCGTCGGCGTGCCTCATCCTCGTACCCTCGCGGTGTTCAATCGTGAATGTATAATCTTGTAGCAACAAAACCCATCTCGCAACTCGTGTAGAAAGAGCCAAATCCTTTTTGTTCAATGTTAGCTGGAACGCTTTGCAATCAGTTATAATTTTAAAAAATCTTCCATACAAATAATGCCTGAATTTCTTCACACCTTCTATGATAGCCAGCGCTTCTAATTCATAGCTGGTGTACCGGCTTTCAGCCTCCGTTATCTTTCGACTCATGTAGTAGACTGGATGAAACTCACCATCATGGCTTTTCTGCAATAAGATAGCAGAGTATGCTACACTGCTAGCGTCTGTGTGCAACTGTATCTCCGCTCCTGGATTGAAAATCTTAAGCACTGGTCCAGTCGACAACTTCATCTTAAGCTCGTTGAAAACTCTTCGATGCTCTTCGGTAAACATAAACTTCGTTTCCTTCTTCATCATCTCCGTGAGAGGTCGTGCAATCAGTGCAAAATTGGGAATAAACTTTCTGAAATAGGAACAAAGTCCTATGAAACTCTGTAGCTGCTTTAAATTCTGTGGTTCGGGAAATTTAGTTACTGCGTCTGTCTTTCCTGGTGATGGCATTACTGAACCGTCTTCTATCACATGGCCAAGGTATTCTACTCTTCTGACTAGCAGTTGGCACTTCTTCCAATTGATTTGTAAGCCATACTCGGATGCAATCTTCAAAACTTCTGCCAGGCGCTCCACTGCCTGCCGTTCGTTTTCCGCTGGAATTAGTACATCATCAATAAAGACAATAACTGACCCTCGTTCAATTAGTTCCCTAAATATGATGATGATGAACCTTGTAAATACTTTGGGACAAGTCGTTAATCCAAAGGGAGCCCTGAGAAACTCATACTGTGATTTCATAGTGACAAATGATGTAAACTTTATAGAATCTTCATGTACTCGTAGATGAAAGAAACCATTTTTGAGATCAAGAGCACTGAATATCTTCGCTGATGACAGTTTGTCAATGTGATCCTCAATTAAGGGAAGTGGGTACTCGTCTTTAACTATCTTGGTATTTATCTTCCTATAATCCACACATACTCTTAGGCTGCCATCTTTTTTCCGTACCAACACAATAGGACTGGAATATTCTGAGAAACTCACCCGTATGATGCCGTCGTTTAACCACTCTTGTATTTGCTTGTCGACCTCTTCTTGTTCCTTCAGTGACACACGGCGTGGACGCTGGGACACTGGTACGTCATCTTTTAAAACAAGCTTCAACTCGATCGGCGCCTCCTTGACCTGACACGGTGTGTAGTTCTCAACTAACCTCGTTACTTCTTCTTTAACTGCTGTGTCGCTCACGTGACCTAAACAATCGACAGAACAAGAAAAACACTTTACATCATACAACCATTCGCTACTCGGATTCATCCACACAGAATTTCCTTTCATAATCGTCACAATATTACGTAAAACTCATTGCCCAAAATAATTTCAAATGGCATACAGTGTTTAGGCACTATGTAAAACACTGTATCATCGTAAACATTGTCATCAATTACAATACTCGTTATTAGTTTGCCATGAGATATCACCTTAGCATGTCCAAAACCAATCATCGTAATATTTGAACTTTCGTCGTAAGCAGGTAACTGTAATTCACGGTAGCGTTCAATAGACATTAGATTCACGTCACTGCCACTATCCACTAACGCTGTTAACACTTTATCCGCTATTCTGATATCCTTCAACGGCTTGTTTTCAATATCCACATGTAAAGATACTTTGTTTACGTTCTGCGTAATCATAACGTCTCGATCCCGATGCGCAGGCGCCATCTTGCAAGCGTCGTCTCTGCGGCCAATCGTAGCCGAGCTAGTGACGTCACACGCGTCGTTTCGGATCGGTAAGCTAGGGATGTTCCGTTCCGTTTCTCCATACAAAGTGCTGCCCCCTGTCACCGAATTGAAGTAAACTTTCTTCGCGTGAAGTTCGTTGCTCGCAGTGCTGCCATCATAACTTCTGTTTCCGTATTTTGCGCGTCTCGATGAGTTTTCCGTCGCAAACTTCGTATCCGCCATCTTGGGTTGTTTGCATTCCGCTGACAAGTGACCAAAAGTGTTGCAGTTGAAACACTTACGGCCTTGTGCTTTATGAGGACACTCCGTGATGATATGATTTTTCTCCCCACAGGCATAACATCGTGTTATAGGTGTAGGCTTTAACTTCGACGAACTGGCTTGAAATCTAGAATCTTGTTTCACTTTATATGACTTCGTATTTTGCTTCATTTTCATTTCTTCGTACACCAGTAGTTTTTCTTTAAGCTCTCCATATGTCTTGATCCCATATAGAATCACCTTATTCTGCTCATCATCCTGGATTCCGTCGACAATATACTTAATCGCCACATAGTCTGCGATCTTGCCTTGCTTGCCTAACGCCTTCATCGTGAACATGTAGTCGATACAGGATTCCTTTTCTTGCTTAAGTCTCGCGCTCATCATCTCGTGGATAGTCTTACTGTCGATGGTATCGGGAAACTCCTTCCGAATAGCCCCTTTTAAATCTTCCCACTTAGCGTAAACCTTTTCAGATCGTAACCATAACGCTGCAGTCCCCGTCAAGGAACGCCGCGCTACCAGGAGTCGTTGTGTCGGTGTCCAGCCGAATATATCTCCGTTGTCGTCAATATCCTTCATCCACGTGGATACCGTGTAGACTTTGTCTTGTCCACTGAACTTCTGTGTCAGCGACTCGCTGAACTGGAACATGCCGCGAACAGATACTTCGTTGTCGTCACTCATGTTGATGTCGTAATTCGTTGTCTTCGTATTTAAAAAAAAAACTTCGTGTTAAAATCTTCGTTCGATGTTCATCGTCGTACGGACCGGTATATACCACGTGCACACGCGGTCGCGTAAAATCGTCATTCACTTATTTCCGCTCGCAATCCCGGACGAGCCCCCATATGTGGGACTGCGGGAGTGGAAATAAAATGAAACTTATAGTTTAAATACCGTTTTTAATTAAAAGAAAAACCATGAGCCGGTTTTGTCGTACATCGGCCATAGCGCACACACGGAACAACGTCAGCGGTGCCAACTTAAAAATAGCTAAATTATCTCTCTTACGTTCCTTTTCAAGCACCCATCGTTCTCACATCTTACATGATGATGATAGGGCTGCAAGCCATAGTGACTCTTACAGCTTATGTGACACTGGGCATGTAAACCGTATCCACCGCCTGCGGTTTTTAGGAAAAACCAAGTGTGCTACGTATAGTGCAGCTGTCCTGCTGCCGATATTTCTCGCTGTGTGTGTCTGGTTTCTGCAGTTTTTGTTTTTCCGGCGATTCTACTCGGTCGTCGAGGCCGGGCGCGGACCCGTTCCCCGACCACCTTCGTCTATGTCGGAATCTCTGGGCGGTAAGGACCGCCCGCGATCGCGGATGTACTTAATGTACGCGGTGGCGTTTGTGTAGCTGTGGCGGTGCCGCGTTCTGAAATGAAGGCGGCGTGATCCTGAGATTCGGAGCGTGTTGGTAGTGCCCGATGTGTGTGTGGTGACGTCGGTATCATCGGTGTCTGTAGGTGTGTGCTTGGTGTGCGGGACCCTTTGAGATGTCGGATTAAGCGCGTGTCGCCGACTGCGCTTTTCGTCTTAGGATTCGGAGGCGGCGCGTAGTCGGCTGCGCTGGCCACCAGAGAGTTGGAGTGAGTTGCCGCCTTAGCGAAGTAGATTTCGGAGCACTCTTTGAGATGCTACGTGATCGTTGGAAGTGTGAGGTCGCTGTGGATGTCCACGTTGCGCTGTTACCATTCGGCACCGGTCGCGGTGCAGGCGTAGCGGTTCGGGGGAGTCTGCAGGGATCTGAGGCGTTCTTGGGACGAATGGGCGAAGACTACACTGGCGTAAGACATTATAGGTCTTGTAGAGGTGAAGCTTGTGTCTGAGAGAGAGCTTGCTCTTCTTGCCCAGCAGGAGGTACAGCTTGCCCAGTACTTGGGCCGCTTTCTTTCTCGCCTCGAGGATGTGGGCGACGAAATTGAGTCTGGCGTCGAGTGTGACGCCGAGGTATTTGACCGAGTTCCTCCATGGGATGGACTGGCCGAAGAGGGAGATCTGTCCGAGTTTATGGCCGCGTTTTTTCGCCTTCTTGAGAAGGGTTGATGACTTACGGTGGGTGAAGTGAATGGCTTCACGTTTTCCAGGTTTACATCGATTCGTCACGTCGGAACCACTCGCCTAAGCGAGTCGTCACGTCCTGTAGGCGCTTCGTTATAATACCCGGAGCTCTGCCGGAGTGATAAAGAGCGGTGTCGTCCGCGAAAAGGACCATCTTGACGAAGGGGTCTCTGGGTATGTCGCTCGTGTAGAGCGAGAAAAGTAGCGAAGAGAGGCAAGAGCCTTGAAGGACGCCGGCTTCAATCGGCCGGGGCGAGAAGAGAGCGTGCGCGACGCGAAAGCGGAAGAAGCGATTCAAGAGGTAGTCTCGAATGACGGTGATAGACGGTCTGGCACTTTGTGAGTGTAAAGCTTGTATATCAAGCCTTCGTGCCAGACTTTGTCGAACGCCTTGGCGAAGTTGAATAGGACGGCGCAGGTGTCGATCGGTCGTTGTAGTCAGTCAGCGCACTTGATGAACGCGTGTTTTTGGTGAACGTGGTTGCTCCTAAATCCGAACTGTTCGTCGGGGAGGAGGTTGTTCTTTGCGGTGAAATGGCGCAGACGCTCTAGAATGATGCGCTCGTAAAGTTTGCCCAAGGTGTTCAGTACACTGATCGGACGGTAGCTGTTGGGTAGGTTGCTCGACTTTCCGGACTTCGGAATACCTATCACTACGGCCTCTTTCCAGGCTTCTGGGAAGGAGCAGGGCATTGAATATGGCCACTAGCAGACCGACGATCGGGGGCGGGAGATTTTTGACAACACTGCTGGAGATGTTGTCGGAGCCCGGGGCTGATCTGGTTTTCAGCCTTTTTATGATGTCAACGACCTCACCGGGGAGACCTGTTTTAGAGGGGGACCTTCTGGTGGGAGGGCTGCCCTACTATGTTCTGGTTGTAGACAGGGCTGCAAGCTACAGCGGCTCTTACAGCTCATCTGACACTGGGCTCGTGGACCCGGGTCCACGGCCTGAGTTCCTATAAACTAAATGCGCTACGCGGGATGTAGCTGTCTGGCGGATGATTGTGTGTGTGTCTGGTTCTTGTAGTGCTTTATATGGCGATTCTACTCGGTCGTCGAGGCCGGGCGCGGGCCCGTTCCCTGACTACCTTCGCCTGTATCGGAATTTCTGGGCGGTGAGGACCGCCCACGATCGCGGGTGTACTTAGTGTACGCGGTGTGTGAGTAGCTGCGGCGCCGCGTTCTGAAGCGAGGGCGGCGTGATGATGATATTCGGAGCGTGTTGGTAGTGTCCGAAGCGTGTGTGGTGACGTCGGTGTTATCGGTGGCTGTGGGCGTGTGTGTGGTTTGCGGGACCCCTTGGGATGTCGGAATAAGCGCGTGCCGCGGTCTGCGCTTTTTCGTCCTGGGATTCGGAGGTAGCTCGTAGTTGGCCGCGCTGGCCACCAGAGGGTTGGGATGAGTTGCCGCCTTGGCGAAGTAGGTCGCGGAGCACTCTCTGAAGTGCTCCTTGATCGTTGGGAGTTTAAGGTCGCTGTGAATGTCCTCATTGCGCTGGTACCATTCGGCACCAGTCGCGGTGCGGCTGAAACGGTTCTGGAGGGTCTGTAGAGGTTTGAGACGGTCTTTGGATGAATGGGCGAATACAACGCTTGCGTAAGACATTATAAGTCTTACGCATACCTTGTAAAGGTGAAGCTTGTGTCTGAGAGAGAGCTTACTCTTCTTACACATCAGGGGGTATAGCTTGCCCAGTACTTGGGCCGCTTTCTTTCTCGCCTCACGGATGTGAGCGATGAAATTGAGTCTGGAGTCGAGCGTGTGACGCCGAGATATTTGACAGATTTTTCCTTGGGATGGACTGGCCGAAGAGAGAGATTTGACCGAGTTCATGGCCGCGTTTTTCGCCAACTTGACAAGCGTCGATGGCTTTCGGTGGGTGAAGTGAATGGCTACACTTTTCTCCGGGTTTACGTCGATTCGCCACGTCCGGAACCACTCGCCTATGCGGGTGGTCGCGTTCTGAAGGCGCATCGTTATAAGACCCAGATATCTGCCGGAGTGATAGAGAGCGGTGTCGTCCGCGAAAAGGGCCATCCTGACAAAGGGGTCTCTAGGTATGTCGCTCGTGTAGAGCGAGAAGAGTAGTGGAGAGAGGCAAGAGCCTTGGGGACGCCGGCTTTAATCGGTCGGGGCGAGGAGAGAGCGTGCTCGGCGCGAAAGCGGAATGAACGATTCGAGAGGAAGTCTCGAATGACGGTGACTAGACGGTCTGGCACTTTGTGCGTGTGAAGCTTGTATAACAAGCCTTCGTGCCAGACTTTGTCAAACGCCTTGGCGACATCGAATAGGACGGCACAGGTGTCGATCGTAAATTTGTGCTCCAGACCGACCAGGATGTGCTCGGTCAGTCGGTGCACTTGGTGAACGCAAGAGTGGTTGCTTCTGAAACCGAACTGTTCGTCGGGGAGGAGGTTGTTCTCTGCGGTGAATTGGCGCAGACGCTCTAGGATGATGCGCTCGTACAGTTTGCCCAAGGTGTTCAGTAGGCTGATCGGACGGTAGCTGTTAGGTAGGTTCCTCGGCTTTCCGGGCTTCGGAATACCTATCACTACGGCCTCTTTCCAGGCGTCTGGGAAGGAGCAGTCGGCTAGCAGCGCATTGAATATGGCCACTAGCAGGCCGACGATCGGGGGCGGGAGACCTTTCACAACTCTATTGGAGATGTTGTCGGGTCCCGGGGCTGATCTGGTTTTCAGCCTCTTTATGATGTCAACGACCTCACCGGCGGAGACCGGTTTTAGTGGAGGACCCTCTGGTGGGAGAGTTGCCCTACGGCGCACCTCGTCCTCGACCAACTTAAGGTGATCGGGGTCCACTGGTGCGGTAGAGGGAGTGCATTGGCTCTCTAGACTGTCGGCGAGACAATCCGCTTTTTCGGCATCCTCCGACGCAAGGGAGGAACCATCGCTCGTTACAAGGGGAGGCATGCGGGCCATGTTCTCCGCTTTGAGACTGCGAGCCAAACGCCAAAAGTTGGCGCTCGAAGGCTCTAAGTCGCAAAGCAGGTTGTCCCATCTGTCGGATCTGAGATCGGATATGCGCTCTTTTACCTGCCTTTGAAGGCGGCGCAGTTTTATCCTGAGTTCCTCGGATCTGTATCGTGAGTAGAGTCTCATTGTGGCGTTTTTCGCTCTTATCAGCCGACGAATGTCCGCCGGGAAGGACCCGAGCAGGTAGTCCGACTCGGGCACCGTTCTCGATGATTCCTCGACGGCTGCGGCGATGTGCTTTGTTAACGAGTCGATCGCTCGGTTCGCAGCGCCGAGCGAGTCGATCGTATCGGGGATTCCGTCTAGATGCTGGGGGTTCGCGGCCTTGAGTTTGACCTCGAGGCTGCGCCAGTTGACGATGGTTTTGGTCAGAGGGACCTCGCCAGCGGGCCGGCCCAGTTTCATAAGAACCGGGCGGTGGTCGGATCTGAGATCGTCTATGGTCTCGATCGAGTGCAGCGGGATGGTGACATTGTTGAACAACGCAATGTCTAATGTAGATGGGTTGTGAGATGCGACGGTAGGGTACCGCGTTGGGGTTTGCGGAGCTACAATGTTAAACTTGAGCTTATCCGCGAGATTGGAGAGGATTTTACCATTCCGGTTTGACTTGTTCGGGTCCCAGGTGCTATGCCTGCTGTTGAGATCGCCAGCGAGGATAACAGCCGGGCCTAGGTCGAGAAGGGTTCTTATGTCTGTTTCCCGCAATTCTTTTGTCGGGGACAGATAGACGGACGCTAGGACGATCGGTTGATGACCGGTGAGGGAGATTTTACACGCCGAGACTTCTATTTTGGCGAGGGTTGGACTAACAAGCGGTACGCAGTGCAAGGACCGCTTGAAGTAAATGAGTGTGCCGCCTCCTGGGGCGCTCAGCCTGTCGTGGCGGATGATGTGGTAGTTTGCGATTTTAGGGTCGCGGTGGAACGGTTTGAGAAACGTTTCCTGGATGAGCATGACGTCGACGTCATGGTTTCTGAGAAATAGGCTTATTTCCTCCTTTTGAGAGCGGATGCTGTCCGCGTTGAAGTACGCGACAGTCAGCGGGGTTTGATTCTTCCTAAGACCTTGTGTATATTCATTACGTTTGAGTGAGATGGAACACCAAAGGTCGCGGACAGAGTCCTGGGCGGCGGCTAGACGAAGGGTTCTTCTAGCGCAGCGAGTGTGTCGGCGTGCTCGATGCAGGCCCTCAACCTATCATGCGAGCTTTTCGCGGCTCGCAGTTTTTCTCCTAAGAGGAGAATGTCTCGTATGCTCACCTTTTGTATATAGGCGAGAACATTTTCGAGCTCTGTAGTCGGAAGTGTTTGGCTGGGAGTAGCCTGTGGTTTCGGCGGCCCCGACAAAGGGGCGGCTTTTGGAGCCTCGGCGGCTTTTGGCTTAAGGAGCGGTTTGCTCCACGCCGACACCGCCGGCGTAACGGCCGGCTGTGCGGGCGGTGGCCTGGACGAGACAGATGGCTGCGGTGCAGCCTTTGTGGGGGCGGTGGTGCGCTGTTGTGCGGCCCCGGGTTGCCTACGCGGGGCTTTGGTGCACCCGCGATAATTAGCGGAGTGTCCCTCGGTTTTGCAAAGGACGCAGCTCGGCGGGTTTGTCGCTTCCGCGGTGCTAGAGCACTCCTTCGTCCCGTGGTCCCCGGTGCATTTGACGCACCTCGGGCGGGCGAAGCAGTTACGGGCTGAGTGGCCGTAAAGTTGGCATCGGTGGCATTGGCCAATGATGCCTTTTTTGTGCGGGACCTCAAGGCTTACGCTGGTGAGGTTGCACAGGCGGGTGATGCTGAAAATCTTTTTACCCTCCGGAGAGAGTTCGAGACTTGTCATTATCAGTGGGAGTGCGGCCTTTGTTCGCATGCTAGTCATGCGACGGGCTTCCAGCACTGGGAAGTTTTGCTTTTTCAGGTCGTCGTCGACCTCGGAGATGTCGATCTCCGTTGGGATTCCACGTATTACAACGCGGAGGTGCTTCTCCTCGGGGAGAGCGAAGGTGTGGAAGCCGAGTCCAGCTTTCCGCAGGTGCCTGGTGGCAGCCCGGAAGTCGTCAACCGTTGTTAGGTTGATGCGGGTACCCTGCGCGGTGTTTTGCGCTTTGGGGCATATGATTTTGTGGTCCGCGAACCATCGTGAAACATCGTTCCACTTGCTCTTGTCCTGGAGGCCAATCGGGGGAGGCGGCTTCGGGCCGCGTTTTTCGGGCGGGGCCGCAGTGCTGGAGGGGTGCGCGAGAGGCGCAGTCTTCTTTGCCGGCGTGTTGGGCTTTTTGACGTAGAGGCTCGGAGGAGGCGGGCAGCTCGGGCTTGGAAGGCCTCGCTACGGGGGCCCTCGCCTTGTTCGGCGCTCGAGTCGCGGGGGTCGTGTCCGGAGAGGCCGGGCTGTCCGTGTCGAAATTCACGGATCGCGGGGAAGGGTAGAGGCCGACTTTGTAAATTGTTCCCAGGCCTCAGGGAACTGTTTGCGTTTAAAACACGCAAACTGGGCAAGTAAGGCGTCCGTTTGCACAGACGCCATTTTGTTGAGCAGCCGCCCCGCCGTACGGCGGGGGTTGTGTACCTAATCAGGCAGGGGACCTAGCCGTCGCCTAATGCGACAGGCTCTACGCTATAACCTCGCCTCTGAGGCGATTAAAGAAAAAAGCTACTTACAGTGCTGGAACCAGGCACCGGCAGAGTTTACGCGTACTGGTATCATTGCACTTCACTGGCACAAGCGCACGCGAGCGCAAACGGCGGCCGTCTGAGCGGCGTTTTGGCGCACACGAGAACGGGCGAGTCGAACGGAGCGGTCGTAACGGTATCGCGCACTGGCAGCGGACGCATGGGACGTCCGATCGCTACGGCGGGCAGAACCCGAATGATTGCGTGCAAAGCACGAACGGAGGGTAAAAAGACATTTTGTTGGGCAACCGCCTCGCCGTGCGGCGGGGGGGTTGTTTACCTATTCAGGCAGGGGGTACCTAGCCGTCGCCTAGTGTGACAAGCCCTACGCTATAACCTCGTCTCTGAGGCGACTAAAAATGCTACTTAGAGTGCCGGAACCAGGCTCCGGCAGAGTTTTCGCGCACTGGTATCACTTCACTGCACTGGCACGAGCGCTCGCGAGCGCAAACGGCGGCTGACTGTGCGGCTTTGTGACGCGCACGAGCACGGGCGAGTCGAACGGAGCGGGCGTAACGGTATCGCGCACTGGCAGCGGACGCATGGGACGTCCGATCGCTACGGCGGGCAGAACCCGAATGATTGCGTGCAAAGCACGAACGGAGGGTAAAAAGCCATTTTGTTGGGCAACCGCCTCGCCGTGCGGCGGGGGGGTTGTTTACCTATTCAGGCAGGGGGTACCTAGCCGTCGCCTAGTGTGACAAGCCCTACGCTATAACCTCGTCTCTGAGGCGACTAAAAATGCTACTTAGAGTGCCGGAACCAGGCTCCGGCAGAGTTTTCGCGCACTGGTATCACTTCACTGCACTGGCACGAGCGCTCGCGAGCGCAAACGGCGGCTGGCTGTGCGGCTTTGTGACGCGCACGAGCACGGGCGAGTCTAGCGGAGCGGGTGTAACTGTATCGCGCACTGGTAGCGGACGCATGGGACGTCCGATCGGTACGGCGGGCAGAACCCGAATCGGAAGAGGAAGACAAGTAAGATGCAGACAAGGAAGATTTATGGTAAACCTTTTCTCCTGCATCTCAATTAATCGATCTTGTTCTATGAACTGATTTTCTAATTTTATTACATGTTCACAAGATTTTCGCCATTCATCGATCCCTATTTGAGAGAAAGCTTCTTCTGTTAAAGATTTTATATAATATAACGTACAGGTCTATTGACGTTTTTATTCAACCAAACGTTTTGTTTAACGTTAATAAACCAAAGTATCAAGACGTGTTATTCGTACTAACCAATCCAGTACCAGATTTTCGTAGAATATAAAACTTTAATTTTATAACAATTATTGATTGGTTAAAAGTAAAACACGTTTATAAAATAATTTCTATAGAATAATCAAGTTAACCTACCTAATACAGAAAATAAGGAATTTATTTTATAAGCTAAATAGAGATCAATAAATTCATTTGTTAATGTTAAATTTAATATTTTGTCAATTTCGATTACTCTGAAATTGTTTGAAAATAACTTTGTGTTTGTTTTTTTTAATTACTTCTTCCGGTAAATTTCTTGTCATATTCAAAGTCATCAGACTTGTTGTGTATTAATTTAAAATTGTTTGTAATTGTAATATTAGTAAAATAGTTGAATACAACAAGAAAAATTATGATATTATTTTGGAAAACATCTCTTATAGATCTTATATAAAATAGAAATAAAAATGTCACACACAATTATATAAGTTATTGCAAAATAATAATGACCATACTTAACAACGTAACGTAACGTCGCTTTCGGAAGCGATATATTGAGCTCCGAATTTAGGGGTTGTTTTCAATTTTGCTACCGACTTGATTACGGTCGGGCTGCAAGCTATTGTGACTCTTACAGATCATCTGACACTGGGCTCGTGGACCCGGATCCACGACCAGTGATTTTTTAATAATTGAAATGTAGTACGTGGAGTGTAGTCATCCGATGGCGAATTTTTACATTGTGTGTCTTCTGGTTCTGTAGTTTTTCCGGCGACTTTACTCCGTCGTCGTTGCCGGGCGCTGTACTACCACTACCCACTACCTTCGCCTGTATCGTAATCTCTGGGCGGTGAGGACCGCCCACGATCGCGGGTGTACTTCGTGTACGCGGTGTGTGTAGCTGTGGCGCCGCGTTCTGAAGCGATGGAATCGTGATTTTGAGTTTCGGAGCATGTTGGTAGTGTCCTAAGTGTGTGTGGTTACGTGGGTGCTGCCGGTGACAGTGGGTGCGTGTGTGGTGAAAGGGAGTCCTTAGGATGTAGGAATAAGCGCGTGCAGTGGTCTGCGCTTTTTCATCTTGGGATTCGGAGGTAGCGTGTAGTTGGCCGTCGGCCACGTTGCGTGTCATTCGGCATCGGTCGCGGTGCGAGTGAAGCGGTTCTGAAGAACCTGCAAGGGTCTGGGGCGTTCTTCGAACGAATGGGCGAAGACTATGCTGGCGTAAGACATTATGGGTCTTACGCATACCTTGTAGAGGTCAAGCTTGTGTCTGAGAGAGAGCTTGCTCTTACACAGCAGGGGTATAGCTTGTCTAGTACTCGGGCCGCTTTGTTTCTCGCCTCGCGAATGTGGGCGACGAAATTGAGTCTGGTGTCGAGTGTATGTATCGTATTCAAACATATTTCGCAACGCCAGCGAATTCTTTGGTGACAGATAACACATCGCAGTGGGTTTTCCATCCGTTCAGGATTATGACCATTATTGTTCCGACCCCGTAGTACCGCTAAGATGACGGACGGCTCTTAGTTTTCGTTGGACGTAAATAAGTCCGTGCATTAATTCGTCTGAAAGATAACTGGTCCATGTAAGTTATCTCTTGTTTAGTTTTACTGAGCGAAACATGTAGTCGCCAAGCATTTGATATCGCCATATCTAACAAATAGGTAAATATAACCCACCACCAATTATTTCCTTTTATTGAAATCCGATAAAGGCTGTTAGACTGATCCATTTGGTCAACTCCACCCATTCCTTTATTTTTACTGTGATCAGGGGACATTTCTTCGTCCGATTTTCTCGAACGGTTCCAGTACCTCTAAAACCTAGTCTACCCAAATCGAGCAACAATTGATGATTGCTAAAAAATTATCGAAATATACGATATGCTCTTTAGGAACTACAGGCATTTTAGCCAATAAAGATTTCACGACTCTTGCACCAATGGTATCATCAGAAGGTTCTGTGGATTTTCCACAATAAACATCAAACGCGTAGCAATAATTAGCTGAACTTGTCGCAGCCCAATTGCGATAACCAAATCTTACAGGCTTTCCTTGTATAAATTGTTTTGAAGGATGACGCCCAAAATATTTGATCATTGACTCGTCCACAGACAAGCTTTCATGAAATACACACCACTGACTAGAGTTTCGCTGAATCAAATCGCATAATGATCTGAGATAACCATCTTTTAGACCGTTATTCACAAAATGAAGATTTCTTTTATCTCCAAAACCTATTGCGTGACATACAATTAGCAATCTATGGAACACCAAGGTCTTCATCCAAACTCCAGTAAGCACCTTCAGATGGCAATTCATGGTAACCGGTCAGTATCAGTACACCAAAAAATGTTTCAAACTTGCACTATCAAGTTCAAAACCATGCCTACTAGATTCTTGATGTAGATCGGGCTGCAAGCCACAGCGGCTCTTACAGCTCATCTGACACTGGGCTCGTGGACCCGGATCCACGGCCTGAGGTTTTAGAAACTAAAAGTGCTACGCAGGATGTAGCTATCTGGCGGATGATTCTGTATATTGTGTGTGTCTGGTTCTTGTTGTGCTTTATCTGGCGATTCTACTCGGTCGTCGAGGCCGGGCGAGGGCCCGTTCCCCGGCTACGTTCGCCTGTATCGGAATCTCTGGCGGCGAGGACCGCCCACGGTCGCGGGTGTACTTAGTGTACACGGTGTGTGAGTAGCTGCGGCGCCGCGTTCTGAAGCGAGGGCGGCGTGATGCTGATATTCGGAGCGTGTCGGTAGTGTCCCAAGTGTGTGGTGACGTCGGTGCTGTCGGTGACTGAGGGTATGTGTGTGGTTTGCGGGACCCCTTAGGATGTCGGAATAAGCGCGTGCCGCGGTCTGCGCTTTTCGTCCTGGGATTCGGAGGTAGCGCGTAGTTAGCCGCGCAGGCCACCAGAGGGTTGGGATGAGTTGCCGCCTTGGCAAAGTAGGTCACGGAGCACTCTCTGAAGTGCTCCTTGATCGTTGGGAGTTTAACCCAGATAAGCCTGAAACTAAAATTTTCTGAAAATTTTGAATAAAGTTACATTATTTAGTTTATTAGATCTTATGCAACATAAAAAAAATTATGAAAAAAAAATTAAGTGAAAGGCTTTCAGGGAAACAGCCGTCCTATATGTAGGACAGTAGGATAATAAGAGTAAATAAAAGACCATTTATGACAAAACAGAATGTAATCAAAAAGTGTAGTTTATTAGATAACTATTGATTATATTACCCATTGTTATATGTAATTTACTAGATTAACACTATTTATGAATGATATGTTTCAAAACACTTGACACACACTCCAACATCACATTTCTTGCAACGTGTCAAACAATTTTTGTGACATTGACGACAGTGTGTTTGCTTCGATTGAGGAATAACCAGATGATTCATTTGGTCTTTACGACTATCAGCATGTTCATGATGGGAGGGTCGGCTAGGCCCTCTTTTGGCATTTTTTCTGTTTGATTCAATCAAAGCAATTGCTACCCTTCTGCGAAAGCCAAGATGATCCAGTTTTCCATGATTTATTTTATATAACTGCCATGCATTATGTTCGGCAAGATCAATCATGTGTGTGAGCAACGGCATGTACCATTTCTTACCTCGTATACCAATTCGGTAATGTGAAATATTTTCATCAGACCGATCCACTCCTCCCATATATTTGTTATAGATGGACACCATATGTGGTTCTTCTATGACAATGTTTCTCTTTTCACTTTGTGAGAAGCGTTTGGCAGATTGTTTAGGATTTATTCCTACAGCATTAGAAGCAATACTGAATATATTATTGTCATGCCATTTAGCAATAATGAACGTGTTGTCATGTGTCGTTCTGTAATCGACAGCACCACGTTCCTTTTTTTTCAGTAACTTCGATGTAATCAGAGGACAACTAGATGTCCTGTTTTCTCGAACTGTCCCAGTGCAACGAAGGCCTTTCTTTGTTATCTCTTCCAGCAAGGGCGTCCCAGTAAAAAAATTATCAAAAACTACGTGGTAAGGAAGGTCGAAGCCACGTGAAATCAGCACATCGCAAAAAGTGAGAACAACGCTTGCACCCAGTCCCAATTCTTTATATATTGGATTGCACATAGTTGTAGCACCTTGGTATGGTTCCATCCATAAAACATACCCTAACCGTGTAGCACCAACCCAAGCTTTGAACCCGTACCTAATAGGTTTACCTTTTATGTGCTGTTTGCAGCCATGTCTACCATAGTAGGGGATCATGGCCTCATCTACACTGTAATGCTCTTCAAGAGGTCGCTGTGGATGTCCACATTGCGCTGGTACTATTCGGCACCAGTCGCTGTGCGGGTGAAACGGTTTTGGAAAGTCTGCAGAGGTTTGAGACGGTCTTCGGACGAATGGGCGAAGATTAACGCTTGCGTAAGACATTATAGGTCTTACGCATACCTTGTAAAGGTGAAACTTGTGTCTGAGAGAGAGCTTGCTCTTACACAGCAGGGGTATAGCTTGTCTAGTACTCGGGCCGCTTTGTTTCTCGCCTCGCGAATGTGGGCGACGAAATTGAGTATGTGCCGAGGTATTTGACCGAGCTTCTCCATGGAATCGGCTGGCCGAAGAGGGAGAGCTGACCAAGTTCATGGCCGCGTTTTTTCGCCTTCTTGAGAAGGGTTGATGTCCTACGGTGGGTGAAGTGAATGGCTTCACTTTTCTCCGGGCTTACATCGATTCGCCACGTCCGGAACCACTCGCCTAGGCGGGTGGTCGCGTTCTGTAGGCGCTTCATTATAATACCCGGAGCTCTGCCGGAGTGGTAAAGAGCGGTGTCGTCCGCGAAAAGGTCTATCTTGACGAAGGGGTCTCTCGGTATGTCGCTCGTGTAGAGAGAGAAGAGTAGCGGGGAGAGGCAAGAGCTTTGAGGGACGCCGGCTTTAATCGGCCGGGGCGAGGAGAGAGCGTACTCGACGCGAAAGCGGAAGGAGCGATTCGAGAGGTAGTCTCGAATGACGGTGACTAGACGGTCTGGCACTTTGTGAGTGTAAAGCTTGAATATTAAGCCTTCGTGCCAGACTTTGTTGAACGCCTTGGCGACGTCGAATAGGACGGCGCAGGTGTCGATCAGTCGTTTGTGCTCGAGACCGACCAGAATGTGCTCGGTCAGTCGGTGCACTTGATGAACGCAAGAGTGGTTGCTCCTGAATCCGAACTGTTCGTCGGGGAGGAGGTTGTTCTCTGCGGTGAAATGGCGCAGACGTTCTAGGATGATGCGCTCGTACAGTTTGCCCAAGGTGTTCAGTAGGCTGATCGGACGGT
This sequence comes from Troides helena, assembly GCA_029286815.1. NCBI lineage: Eukaryota > Metazoa > Arthropoda > Insecta > Lepidoptera > Papilionidae > Troides > Troides helena. The sequence goes on along the minus strand of JAGSMV010000050.1, from coordinate 102,447 downwards.
AGCTGTTGGGTAGGTTCCTCGGCTTTCCGGGCTTCGGAATACCTATCACTACAGCTTCTTTCCAGGCGTCTGGGAAGGAGCAGTCGGCTAGCAGGGCGTTAAATATGGCCACTAGCAGACCGACGATCGGGGGCGGGAGACTTCACAACTCTGTTGGAGATGTTGTCGGATCCCGGGCTGATCTGGTTTTCAGCCTCTTTATGATGTCAACGACCTCACCGGGGAAATCGGTTTTAGAGGGGACCTTCTGGTGGGAGGGCTGCCCTGCGACGCACCTCGTCCTCGACCAACTTGAGGTGATAGGGGCCACTGGTGCGGTAGAGGGAGTGCACTGGCTCTCTAGACTGTCGGCGAGACAATCTGCTTTTTCGGCATCCTCCAACGCAAGGGAGGAACCATCGCTCATTACGAGGGGAGGCATGAGGGCCATGTTCTTCGCTTTGAGACTGCGGGCCCGACGCCAAAAGTTGGCGCTCGAAGGCTCCAAGTCGCAAAGCAGATTGTCCCATCTGTCGGATCTGAGTTCGGATATGCGCTCTTTTACCAGCCTTTGAAGGCGGCGCAGTTTTATCCTGAGTTCCTCGGATCTATATCGCGAGTAAAGTCTTAATGCGGCCTTCTTCGCTCGGATCAGCCGACGAATGTCCGCCGGGAATTAATATCAATAGTCAATAGTCCCTGGAACGTCCTTAGGGAAACTTGAAGCCGCCAAATTATCTTCATTACCTTCTCATCACTCACCACAGCCGGATCTGGTGGCACTAATACCATATGGTACTCTTCATTATAGCTTTCATCAGCCAAAATTGATTCCAAGGCTTCCTCCAGTCTCTTATTGCTGGTAAATACGTTCCGATTGGCCATTTTAACTTATAAGTAATACTGTAAACAAAACGAAATTTTAGTACGAATCTGCCCGCTGTACCCGCCTGTGTACAACAAATGAAACAAACCCTACTTTACAAGTTTTGTAATAAACTTTTATTCTTATGTTATTATTACCAACACAAATAAATAGTCTCCATAAAAATAAAAAAAGAAGTTGAAATATTTCACTATTTTTGATAAAACCAACAAAATAATCTTACCTTGTATGTCGTGTCTGGACTCCGTATTTTATTACAAAATAAGTGACATTTGTTTTCGCGCCACCGCCTATTTTATTTATTATGTGGTAACTAGTGTCATCTAGATTTGTAATTTCTAACTACCTTCAACACTTACCACAGATAAAATACATAATTTATCGATTAAGTAACAGCTTCATAAGCACCGGGCGGTGGTTGGATCTGAGATCGTTTATGGTCTCGATCGAATGGAGCGGGATGGTGACGTTACTGAACGTCACGAAGCGGGTATCTCGTCGGCGTTTGCAAGGCTACAATGTTAAATTTGAGTTTATCCGCGAGTTTGAAGACGGTTTGACTTGTTCGAGTCCCAGGTGCTATGCCTGCTGTTGAGATCGCCAGCGAGGATAACAGCCGGGCCTAGGTTGAGAAGGGTTCTTATTTATTTTATTTTATTTTATTTTATTTATACACACAGAAATTACGATACAGTTACAAAAAAAAAGCAGAAAAATAAGTGTAAAGGCGCTACTTATTCCAATATGGAATTTCTTCCAGTAGACCTGCGGTATGAAAATTTTCCAAGTTACAGTAAGTTCGGTGCACTCAGATAAAACTAAAGCTTATGTACTAAATTTAGACTATTATTGCCTATAAATTGCAGAGCGAATCAGAAAAATGATATATATATATATATATAAAATCAAAAATAGTAAAATAATTATAGTTATAAAACAAAAAAAAAAAATTATGGACATTAAGATAACTCAAAATAATGATCTTTGACGCGCTTTTAAAAGTGCCACTGTCCTAATCTCACGAATTGCGGGAGGCAATGCATTCCAGAGTTTGACTGCATGTACGGCGAAAGAATGAGAATAGGATTGGGAACGATGGGGTGAAAATTTTAGAATGGTTTTGAGGTGAGATCTACATTTCTCATTGGATGAATGAGCGAAGGAGAAACCTATTCGTAAATACAATGGATATGAAGGATGTTATGAAGGAAACAAAGAACGCGCGTGTTCCTGCGAAAGCGGATTGGGAGCCACTTGAGCTGCTTCCGATACATAGAAATATGGTCAAACTGTTTGAGTCCGAAAACGTAGAGCGAATACACAAGTTTTGCAAGCGCTCAAGTTCATTTAGTTGCTCCTCAGTTGCATCCAAAAGCAAATGTCAGCATAGTCTAGGATGGGCATGATAAGAGACTGTACAAATAAAATTTTTGTATGCATTGGTAAGAAACTCTGCAGACATTTTAGTGAATGCATGCTATAATGGATTTTTTTGCTTAAATTGGTAATATGAGTTGTCCATGACAAATTCGAATCCATGACTATGCCTAAGTTTTAACAGTGTCCGAATAAGGGAGTATAGTGTTGTCGATGAGCAATGCTGGAAGAGAGGAGAAATCAAGTGAACTGCGAAGTTGATAACTGCCAATTATTATAGCCTGCGATTTTTGTGTTAAGTTCCAATCCGTGGTTTCGAGACCATCTACTTATCCTGCATAAATCCTCGTTTAGCGTATTAATTGCGATATTAGCTTCAGAAACAGGAAAATGGCGATATAGCTGCAGGTCATCCGCATATAGGTGGTATTTAGACGAGATTACATTAGTAATAGAATTGATAAAGACCGAGAAGAGCAACGGAGAAAGGACTCCACCTTGAGGCACTCCTGCAGTCAGATCCATCCATTCAGAGAAGGAATCATCCCCGCGGACACATTGTGAACGGCCTCGAAGATAAGAGTAAAACCATAAAGTTGCAGAAGGCGATATATTAATTGAACGAAGAGTTTTAATAAGAATTTCAAAGTCAACAGAATTGAAGGCGCTACTAAAATCGAGTAAAACCAGAGCAGTTAAATGTTTTGATCTACGCCATAACGTATGTCTTCTGTTATCTTAAGAAGAGCAGATGTCGTACTGTGTCCCTTGCGGAATCCGGATTGATAGGAATTTAGGATGTAATTTTATTGAGAAATAATGAGAGTTGGGTGTGAACGAGATGTTCTAGAACTTTTGAAAGAAATGGCAGGATTGATATGGGTCGAAAATGCGACAGAGAAGATGGATTTATGGTTTTGGGGAGAGCTAGAATATGGGCAAGCTTCCAGCTTAAGGAAAGTAACAAGAAGATAGAGAAGAATTGAAGATATTTGTGAGAGCTGGCAAAAGAAAAGGTAGAATCAACTTTATCATTCTAGAACAAATTTTATCGTTTCCAATTGCACAAGAAGTAATTGAGAGAACTGACTTTTTGACATCAGCCTGCGTTAAAGTATTAAAGTTAAATTGATTATGTTGAGCGATAGGACAGAGCGACAGTTCCAAGAGTGTCCTATTTTTTAAAAAGGAAGATAACAATACTGGAGAAGAAGAATAATGTTGGTTCAAAGTATCTAAATCTGTCATATCGGTTGCCACCTTGGAGCATTTGCCTATACCAATAGTTTTGAGGAAACTCCAGGCTTTTGCGGAATCACTGTTACGAAGAGAATCATGAAAATAACGTCTTTTAGCGTTTCTACATAGCCGATTGCAGTTATTTCGCAGAAGCCTGAAGCGGCATAAGTTGTGGTCCGAAGGAAATCGCTTTAATCTTCTCTTTGCTTTGTCCCTTCGTGCCATTGATTCTTTTATGTCAGCAGTAATCCATGGTGCTGGGTTATGCCTAATTTTTGTGCGTTTCAATGGAGCATGACCATTAAAAAGATTTAAGAGAATCGAGTTGAAGTTCTGCACCATGTCATCCACGTTCGAGCAGCTGCTTACACTTGACCAATCAATTGCTGCCGCTTCCTGCCTTAATACCTTAATATTAATATTTTTGTAACTGCGGACATAGCGAAATTGTATTTTAGGCTTAGGCGGTCGAATACGAAAAGATAGGTAAATAAGGTCGTGGTAAGAGAATGATGCTTCTAATTGGCCGTGAGTTACAACATTATCTGAAGCTGAAATTATGATTAAATCCAGAAGTGATGGTGAACAATTGGGGAAGTGGTGGGTTGAAGAGAGAAATAGAATTTGAAGATTGTATGCGGTGACCAGAGTTTGCAGTTTATGCGAGCGATAATCGTTTTTGAGTAAACATGTGTTAAAATCACCCATCAATATCACATGACTATAAATAGGGCAATATTGGTGAAAAATGCTGTTAAGGTTATTAAAATAGTTAATGTGAAGATTGGGACTGTATAATACCCCTAGTAATACGTTAGTATGCTGGAGGGAAACTTCGAGAAAGAGGTGCTCTGCTGATTCCGTGTAAGGGGATGGTGAAGCGCTAACAATTTTAAACGGAATATCAGCTCGCAAGTTAATCGCAACTCCACCACCACCTTTACCTACTCTATCGTTTCGTATTAATACGTAGCCAGGCAATGAATATTGAGCCGAGAGAAGCGACGGCTTTAGGAATGTTTCAGATACCAGAAGGGCGTCAATGTGACTACTGCTTATGGATGCAAGAAGATCGGAGTAATGGCTAGGAACACTTTGGGCATTGATATGGACAACGTTGAAGTAATTAGGAAAAGGAGAAAAGACCCTGGAGATACATTCGCGCAGCTCGAGAGACTCGGAGCTGTCACTTTCGGCACTGACGAAACTGTTTAGTGACGATGAGCATGAGAAAAAGTTATTATTGAGATCGGGAATTATGTCCATCGATTACTTAAAAATTTACTTATACTTACAGTTACAAAAGTTACTAGAAAAAAAAAAAAAAATTACACGTCTAAAATGTTACCTAAATTTATGTGTTAAAATATATTGTCTTTTAATATTTTGTTTGGTTCTACAATAACACAGATCAACTCAACCGTGTCACAAGCACAATAGAAGAAATTTGCTGTTAAAGTGAATTATTACACAATAGACAAAAAAAAAAAATAAATACGCAATTATTAATAAGATGGGCATTAACACATAGAGCACAAGAAAAGATCAGCCGGTACATCATGGGGTAGTGAGAGATCATCGCTTCGGTTAAAAACTATACTGCACGACAATGACTATAGGGTAGTTACTACTTTAAGAAGCAGAAAAAAAAAAAAAATTATACGCAAAAGTGTACTCAATCGGGACCTATGTATTTCTCAAGCTGAAGTACATTGTTTGTATATAAATTTCATAATACCCACATAGCGCTAAGCACAAACTGTCAGCCGACAACGTTTCGGTCGAACAGTGTTTACGCGTGCGTTATAATGCGCCGGACTTTAAGAGACCGTTTGTGCCCCGTGACGTAGTGATTAGTTGTTGACGCGGCGACGCGTTTTCCTTTGGACAGTTTCAACAGTTGTGCGTTTTTGTGGTCCAGCAGTGTTGTTTTGTGATATGTTTGTATCAGTAGAAGTTGGAGAATATTTGTTCAAAAGGACTTGCAGTTCCGTCATTGTCTCAACTCTACGTCGAGTCTTATCTGGTAGAATCAGTGTTATTTTGCCTTCGGATGACCAACACTGTTTAATATCAAAATGTTTGCGTGCAGCAGTGAATATTTGATGCCGAGTCTTGGTTAAAAATTCGGATATTGTTCACTTATTCATCTAATACATTTCTTATTCTAAATTCTCATACCATACTTTCGCTATTTCGTCTTTCACTCCTTTCATCATACTTCCCAATAATTCTCCACCTCGTTTCTTTCACTATCCATCCTATTCCTTCTTTCATACCTCTCTCAAAAGTGAGGACATCATCGCCTCCTTGTGTCCGGAACATTTTTGTTTTTCTGTAAAAGAAGCATCCACTTTGTTTACATTAATTTCTTATTATCTATCTTATTCTTTTATTTATTTACATTTTTCCTTATAATTATGTGTACATTGCTTTCTTATAATATTTTATGTTTTATTTACATTTTGTTCCTTAATATTACATTACTAACTACTTTTTTACAATATTTTAAAAACGTCTGACGACTTTCGTCCTCACTCATCAGAGAGGCTACCAACTCCCTATCCAATTTTTTGCCCAATTCGATCTCCACCTCTGTCCTCTCTCCTCCAAACACGGGACAAGAAAGTAGGATGTGCTCCACGGTCTGGTCCACCGCCGGATCACAGATGCACGAGGGACTCTCCTTGAGTTTAAACCTATGCAGGTACTCGGAGAATCCCCCGTGCCCAGTGAACATCTGGACCAGAACCGTGTCCAGCTCTATCTTACGGAGCACGCGATAATCCGAGGCGACGTCCGGGAAAAATATCCGCGTTGTCGAAGTCGTCGTGCATTCCACGTAGCGCCTGTTCCATTCGTCAATCGTGTCCAACCGAAGTTGACGTTTGACGAACGAAACAGGACACTCCTCATATTCAGGTCTTCTTTTACTTCTTAGGGCCGCGTCACCCTCATCCATTTTAAGCGGGCCATGCACTGCATGCCGCTAGTAAGTCCACCCCTCGCCAACATAGAAGTCTCGGCGTGAAAAATCTCCCTCACCGGTTATCAACTGATCGTCCTAGCATCCGTCTATCTGTCCCCCACCAAAGAGTTGCGAGAAAGTTTTGTAATTTTTTGTTTTACTGTTAGTGTTTATGCACAGTTACTTAACGCAAGATGTGTTTATCTTTAAGTGTAGTTACATGTTGCTATTTTTAACTTGATTTTTAATATTAAGTCATGAAACCAATTATGTAACTATGTTGATAAGCCTTATCAAATAAAAATAAAAATAAAAATAGAAGCAGACATAAGAACCATAAGTTTTATTGCACATTTTGATAAACAAATGAAATAAGTGTTCGTCAAACTCACCAGTGCACATTGTTTACTATTACTCCTTTACCAATCTTAATATATATAAATCTCGTGTCACAATGTTTGTCCTCAATGGACTCCTAAACCACTTAACCGATTATAATAAAATTCGCACACCATGTGCAGTTCGATCCAACTTGAGAGATAGGATAGTTTAAATCTCAAATTATAGTCGCAATTTTAATTTATTGCTAATTATTTGTCTGTTATTATTTGACAGTCACAATTATCTGTTAACTCCAAATGATTCTAACAGATGTCGATACCTTTCGACTGGGTTGAGTAAGTAATCAATAGATGGCGCTGCTATGATAAATCTACGAACGTGTCATATAAGCTACATTTTAACAGCATAATTACCACGTGTTGTTGACGCTATAAAATTAATTAAATTTATTTTGTAGTGAACGAAATACCGTATAATTCAATTATTTCCACTTTTAAATTTTGGTGTTAGCATAGCCGGCCACGTGTTACTTAGACTGAAGTGTAAATTGCATTCATATTATAATGAAGATAATACAGTGAAATTAATCCTGTTTTTTACTTATTTGTGCTTCATTGATCAAAACTTTATAATTTAATTTGAATATATGTATGTAAGTATTATCACATAATTATAAAATTAATTAAAATGTCAATGCAAAATGATACACAATTTCCTACACTTTTTCAATAGTTGTACAAATATTTTTTTTATTGTTTTATTTAACCTCTATTAAAAATATTTAGCACTTATTATTTCAATGTGCTATGATAACAAGTTTTTCAGATATTTTTCTTATATTTAAACGATTAAATTAGTATTTCAATTCTTATTGAAATTATTATTTAAACTCTATAATTTAAATATGTACATGTCAGTATTATCACATAATTATAAAAGTTAATTAGAATGATTTTCAATTTTTTTTTCTCATATTTAAACGATTAAATTATTATTTTCAGTCAAATGCTACGGAAAAAATCTAACCTCAACAACGCGAGCACCAGAGAGGCACGACGCAAACGTATTAAAAGAGCCCATCAGTTGGCAGAACAAATTGAATCAAGAAATCCAGCTCAAAGAATCAGGACAGCAGAAGGTCATGCACAAGAATCTCAAGAACAGTGTAACGAACGTCTTCAAGAGAATATCATAAGAACAAGAGCAGCAGGAGAACGAGACATAGCCACAGTAGGAGCACAGGAACAATAATTTCAATTTATACATGTAAGTAATATCACATAGTTTTATAAAAGTTAATTAATATATCAATGAGAAAATGGCACAAAGCTCCCCACACTTTTTCAATAATTGTACAAAATTTTTTATATTATTTTTATTTAACCTCCATTGATAATTATTTTGCACTTATTATTTCAATGTGCTATGATAACATGTTTTTCAGTTCCTCTTTCTAATATTTAAACGATTAAATTATTATTTTCAGTCAAATGCCACCGAAAAAATCTAACCTCAACAACGCGAGCAGCAAAGGGTCACGACGCAAACGTGTTGAAAGAGCTCAGCAATTACCAGAACAAATCGAAACAAGAAATGCAGCTCAAAGAATCAGGACTGCAGAAAGTCTTGCACAAGAATCTCAAGAACAGCGTGACGAACGTCTGCAACAGAATATTACGAGAACAAGAGCGGCACGAGAACGAAACATAGCTACAGTACGAGTACTAGATCGACAAAGGCAACGGATCAGCCGCTCATTAACACGTGCATCATTCGTTCGGCTTGCCTTTGAATATGCACCAGATATTAACTACTCAGCGCATTCAAAATTGCTATCGGTGGAATGGATAAAGTATGTCAATATTGTCAGGCATTGAAATTTCGAAATGAAGCAGCCGGCATGTGCTGCGCATCAGGAAAAGTTGTGCTATCACCTCTACCCGCTCCGCCGGAGCCTTTATTATCCCTTCTTACTGGCAATTCAGATGATTCCAAATTATTTTTGCGTAAGATACGCAAATTTAATTCTTGCTTTCAAATGACGTCATTTGGGGCAACTAAAATTTGCGATCGTGCATCCGATGGACGTAATTTTGAAACTACATTCAAAATTCAAGGCCAGGTGTACCATAAAATCGGATCACTGATGCCAATGCCTGATAACAATCCGAAATATCTTCAAATTTATTTTATGGGCGATTGTGAAGAGCGCGTGACGACTCGGTGCCTGTATAATTTTATTGAACAAGCAGAGGAAAGAGCAATTGTGATATTATTGGAAAATTTTTTAGAAGATCACAATCAACTAATTCAATTGATCAAAAGAGTTTCGCCACGACTGCAAAATGACAATTATCAAATCGTCATAAAAGCCGACAAAGTACCATTAGGTGAACATGCTGGTAGATTCAACGCTCCAACTGTTGATGAGGTTGCTGTTATCATGGTTGGTGATCCAGTTGACAAAAGATCTATAAAAATTACACGGCGAGACAACACTGTCAGTACGATTTCGGATCTACACCGTTCATATGACGCACTACAATATCCATTGATATTTTGGCAAGGACAAGATGAATATCACCTTAATATCAAACAGTATGATCCAAATACCGGTAAATTTGACAATTATCTATTTACTTTCTTACTGTATGTATAGATTTTAATTTCGTATTGCATTTTATTTTTATTTTTAGGTGATTACAGAAATAATAAAGTTAGCTCAATGAATTACTACGCACACCGAATAATGGTTAGACAACATCAAGACAATTATATCCTTCGATATCGTCAGCTGTTCCATCAATACATTGTTGATATGTATGCTAAGGTCGAAAGCGAACGCTTGCGATTCCTTCGATTCAACCAGGCAAAACTACGATCGGAAGAATATATTCACTTACGAGATGCTATTGCTGGAAACATCGATGGAAATTTAAATCCCAATGACATCGGTAATGCTTTCATTTTACCTTCAAGCTACATCGGCAGTCCACGGAACATGCAGGAATACATACAAGATGCGATGACTTACGTACGTCATTACGGCCGACCGGATTTATTTATTACATTCACATGTAATCCGAATTGGGAAGAGATACAAACTTTACTATTGCCAGGACAACAAGCCATTCATCGTCATGATTTAACTGCACGTGTGTTTAAACAAAAATTGAAATCCTTAATTGATTTTATTGTTAAATATTCAATTTTTGGTATCACACGTTGTTGGCTGTATACGATAGAGTGGCAAAAGCGAGGTTTGCCTCATGCCCACATTTTGGTTTGGCTTAAAGATAGAATCCGTCCTGAAGAAATCGATCAAATAATTTCAGCCGAAATTCCAGACCCATTAATTGATCAAGAATTATTTGATATTGTCACCAAACACATGATCCATGGGCCATGCGGTGCTTTCAACATGACGTCACCGTGCATGGAAAATGGAAAATGTAAAAAACTTCCCAAAGCCGCATACGAATGACACGATCACGGATATTGATGGTTATCCAATGTATCGCCGCAGAAGTACTGAGAATGGTGGCCACACATTTACAATGCGACTGCCAAACTTTCCAAATCAAGTTGAGTTTGATAATCAGTGGGTGGTACCATACTCACCACTACTTTCAAAAACTTACAAAGCTCATATCAATGTTGAGCTTTGCAGTTCTGTTAAATCAATTAAGTATATTTGTAAATATGTAAACAAAGGCAGTGATTTGGCCATATTTGAAGTACAAAACATAAATAAAAATGACGAAATAGCACGATACCAAATGGGCAGATACATTAGCAGCAATGAAGCTATTTGGCATATTCTCAGCTTTCCCATCCACGAAAGAGATCCTGCTGTCCAACATCTGGCAATACATCTTGAAAACGGTCAACGTGTATACTTCACTTAATAAAATGTTCTCCAAAGAGCGTTCGAAGCTCCGAAAACGACTCTAACTGAATTTTACATTGTGTCAAAACCTGATGTTTTTGGCCAATTCGCGAAGACATTGGTGTATGGTGATGTTCCACGTTATTTCACATGGAACAAATCCAGTAAAAATGGGAGCCACGGAAACAAGGAAAACCACATCCTTCCATTACAGGCATATTCAAAGCTAAGACATTGGGGAGACTTTACACGGTACATCCAAAGCAACGTAAGTGCTTCTATTTACGTTTGTTATTGGTGAATGTTCCCGGACCAACGTCTTTTGAATTTTTACGAACAGTTAATGGTCGAGTATTCAATACATACCAGGATGCATGTCGTGAACTGCAATTGCTAGAAGACGATAACCATTGGGACTTAACGCTTGCTGATGCTGCGTTGACATCAACACCGAATAACATTCGTCAGTTGTTTGCAATTATTTTGACGACATGTTATCCCTCGCAAGCACAAACTTTGTGGGAAAAATATAAAAATTGTATGACAGAAGACATCTTGCACCGAATTAGACAAACAAATCAATGCCAAAACATAGATTATACACCAGAGATGTACAATGAAGCATTGGTCTTGATCGAGGATTTATGTGTTCTTATTTCAAATTTACCACTTAATCATTATGGTATGCCATCACCTAATCGTCCAGCCACCGACTTAGTCAATACCGATTTACAACGAGAAAATCAATATGACCATGGAAGTTTAGCAACAATTATCATGAACAGTGAACCATTACTGACAGCAGAACAAAAAATTATTTATGATCGGATTATGCTGGTTGTTGCTGCTGAACAAGGCGGTTTTTTTTTCTTGGATGCACCCGGTGGAACCGGTAAGACATTTTTAATATCGTTGATTCTTGCCAAAATACGGTCGCAACAAAAAATCGCATTAGCAGTAGCATCGTCAGGCATTGCGGCTACTTTACTGGATGGTGGGCGAACAGCACATTCAACATTCAAGCTGCCATTGGACGTTCATAATAAACCAGATGCAATGTGTAACATCAAAAAGAATAGTGGAATAGCTGCAGTGTTGCGGAAGAGTTCTATAATAATTTGGGATGAATGCACAATGGCACACAAATATTCACTTGAAGCATTAAACAGAACTATGCAAGATTTAAACAGCAATAATAAACTTTTCGGTGGTGCTATCTTACTTTTGTCTGGTGACTTCCGGCAGACCTTACCGGTTATACCTCGCTCTACTTTCGCGGATGAGATTAATGCATGTTTGAAACAATCATTCTTATGGCGAAGTGTTGAAACACTTCGATTGACCATAAATATGCGAGTACAATTGCAAAATGATCCATCAGCACAAATATTTTCCGAACAACTACTGGATATTGGGAACGGTAAAATAGAATTGCAACCAAATACGCAATGCATTAAACTACCATTCAATTTTTGCACTGTTGTTCAGGATAAAAATGAATTAATTCAGAGTATTTTCCCGGATATACAGAATAATTATTTGAATCATGAATGGCTTAGTCAACAGGCGATTTTGACAGCCAAAAACGTTGATGTTGACGAAATTAACTTCCAGATACAACAGTTGTTACCAGGCGATCTGATGTCTTTTAAATCAATCGATACTGTTGTTGATGAAAATGAAAGTGTAAATTTTCCGATTGAATTTTTAAATTCATTAGATATCCCTGGAATGCCACCACATAATCTTCGATTAAAGATTGGTTCCCCTATTATTCTCCTCCGTAATTTGAATCCACCTCAATTATGTAACGGTACGCGTTTGGTCATCAAAAAGATCACCGGAAACATTCTTGAAGCAACCATTTTGGCTGGGAAGTTTAAAGGAAAAGTGGTCCTGCTGCCACGTATTCCGATGATACCATCAGATTCTACCATACCCTTCAAAAGGCTACAGTTTCCAATTCGTTTAGCTTTCGCCATGTCTATAAATAAATCTCAAGGTCAAACAATGTCCATTTGTGGTTTAGATTTGGAAAATCCATGTTTTTCTCATGGGCAACTATATGTTGCGTGTTCACGTGTTGGGAAACCGTCGAATCTATTTGTGTTAGCTAAAGACAGGTTAACCAAAAACATTGTGCACCGATTGGTGTTAAATTAAATTGAAATTGAAAGTATTTATAATTCAAAAAAATAGATATTAATGTTTAAAAGTTTAAGACTGTCTGCCTTGCCTACCTCATTCATGAGTTTAAGCGTCACATGTTATTTACTGTATTATAAGGTAAAAGTCCATATTATGGAACACTGTCCTGGTTTATGAAACATTCGATAAAAATCTCTAGAACAAATAATTTTTAACTTATTTGGTACTTATAAAATAATATTTATGATTGTTAATTACTAATATATTGATTAAATTAATTTATTTTCATGAATACTTTAAAATGTAGAGAAAAAAAAATATATTGAATGCCCGCGTCAAGTTGCATGAAAAAAACTGTTTTTGGAGTAAAATAGTCACGTGTGTCAATGCAATTATTTCAAGTTTTGAGAAATATATCAATGATTAAATAATACTTGAAACACGTCAACTAAAAGTTTAGCTTATTATCTTCCTATTGATAATGAGTTTTAGGTAGTTTAATAAAGTATTTACTTTTATTTTAAGTGTTTCATAATAGGTACAAAAATTCTTTAATAGTCCGTATTTATGGAACAGTATATTCCATGTTCCATGTCCCACGTACGTTCATTTTTCAATGTGGTCCATAATTATGAAACAGTGATTCGTGAGAGTATTATTTATTTAATTTCGGGTTAATAATTGTTAATTATTTATAAAAAAAGCAGTTTATATCAGATAAATGTTACTACAGTGTATATTTCTATAAATTTGTATTAGGTAAGTACTTGAATTTGAAAATTCTATCAAAATTAAAAACTAACCTCTAAAATTTGTAAGTTGATAATAAATATTGTTTAAGTTAATCAAATCAATAATTTTTATTTCAGATAAGAATTTAAATTGTGTAAATATGGGAAAAACTACAAAAAATGCCAAAAAATAAATCAAGCAAAAAAATAAAGTTAAATCTGTGAATCTAAGTGTAAATAACAGTTCCAAGGCTCCAAAACGGCTGTTGTCTTAGTTAATACGTGTAAGAAGGTTTCAAAAAAATAAATCTACGCGTATAAATTATTCTCCTGATGATTTAGCTAATGCTTTGAAAGCTGTTGACACTGGTATTTCACTGAGAAAAGCTGCTGCAGTGTACGGAGTTCCCATAGCTACACTCTCTAGAAAAAAAGGGAACCCTGAAATATCCAAACAAAAAAACTGGACCAGCAACTGTTTTTTCTGATACCGAAGAACAAAAAATAGTTGACTGGATTCTTTTTAGAGCTCAGCGTGGTTTACCAGTAACTAAAACAGAGCTCTTGGATTCTATTCAACAATATGTGAAAAAGTCAAAAAAAAAGAAACTCCGTTTATTGATAGTCGGCCGAGCCGACATTGGTATGAGGGCTTTCGAAAACGACACCCTCAAATGTCAATCAGGAAGCCACAACATCTGACTCATAGTAGAGCAGCAGTGACCGGTGATGACCTGAAAGATTGGTTTGATGAACAAGCTAAGTATTTAACTGAAAAAAAATTAATGGAGATTCCTTCTACGAGAATTTTCAACTGTGACGAGACTTATGTAAGTTTATGCCCTCCATCTGAAAAAGTATTGTTAGCTAAAGGATCCCGTTCTGCATATAAGGTGGTTGATTCTGATAAAGAAGGATTTACTGTATTGTTTATGTATAGTGCTAATGGTGATCGTGCACCTCCCATGATCATGTTTCCTTATAAAGAAGAAGTACCAGAGAAAATTGTCAAAAATTGTCCTGAAGGTTGGGGTGTTGGGCTCTCAGATAATGGGTGGATGACCTCAGAGTCATTCTATGAATATATAACAAATATATTTTACCCATGGCTAGTGAAACAAGGAACTCAGTTTCCAATCGTGTTATATTTGGATAATCATTCATCACATATGACTATGCCTCTGGTTACATTTTGTCGTGAAAAGGGTATTGAGTTGATTGGACTTGTTCCCAACTCAACCCATATAATGCAACCACTTGACATTAGTTTTTTCACCCATTTAAAGAGACATGGAAAAATCTGTACCAAGATGGAAAAATTCTAAAATGTTTCCCGAGTAAAAAAAAGAAGATTTTCCATTAGTTCTAAAGTTTGCATTGGATGCTATGGCACAAGAAAAAAATGCTGTTATCAGTGGATTCAAAGCTGCAGGCTTGTATCCTTTCAATCCTTCTGCCGTTGACTATGATGTATTTGATAAAAGAAAGAAATCTAAAACAACAGTAACTAAAGAAAATGTACAAGATGAAGTAACAGAAGATAAGGAAAAACATCTATTAACCTTCGAAACCAATTTATCAAAGGATATTCTGGAAGAATTTAATACTGCTTGGTTGAATCAGACATTGCCTAAGGATCTAGAAATTAGAGGCTTGTATAAATACTGGCTTGATGTCAGTGGAAAATCTGGTAAAGAAATTAATAACATCTTATTTTAATCATTGTTTTCGCGGTATACATTAAAATTTTTATAAATAGCTATTTTTTTAATAAATTAATTTTTCTATGATGATTTTTTTTATAGATATTCATATTGATATTTTTATTTTATAAATTTTTTGGTATAATTTTAATAATTTGGTATACAGGTTCTAATGAAAAGTAAACCAACTGTCAAAGAAGTGACGTTGGTAAATGTAAATTTAAACATAGTAAGACAAGAACAACCTGTAAATAATTTAATTAATGATCAAGCCTCTACTTCGAATGATAATAATAACACTGATATGAATCTTAACGATCATAGTCATTCTTTTAATGAAGAGTTTCTTCCTTTGATAACTAATCCTGAAATAGACACATCAGCATCTTCTGAAGTATTATACGAATTTATAGTAGATAATAAACCTATAGAAATTGTCTCTCAAGCTCAGTCAGGTACTGATCAAAGTAAGAATTTGAATTTATTAAATTTATCTGATGTTTTGGAATGTAACATTGGTGATGAATTGATATTTGAATCAAATGTTTTGGATGCTGATAATCAAACAGGTTTGTAAGCAAATTAAAAAACAATCCTTCATACTTGATATGGATTTAAGAATAAAAATATATTTTTTTTTTTTAGATTTTCTTGACAGTACACCTGCTATTACAACTGCTTCTACAGCTGCTTGTACTACGCCAACTATTGACAAATATTCTGAGCTTCAAGAATGTCAAACGTTTAGTCAATCAGTTATTGGTAAAGAAAATGACTCTATATCTGCTAATAAAAGTTAGTAAAATAATATTTAAAAATTACTGACAAGAAACTTTAACTTTAATAATAATATTTGTGGTATTTTTCAGTTGAAACCGATGCTGGGAATCCTTTTGACGACGCATTTAAGATGCCAACTAATTATTTACCGAAGAAAAAAAGGATTAAACTGGAGTCATCCGGCAAACCCAAACTACCTTCTGCTGGTACATCTGATCAGTGGATGCAATATCACTCAAAAAGAAAATGATCGGAAAATAAAAGAAGAAAAGTTACAAAAAAAGAAAAAATTACAAGAAGAGAAGAAACTTATAGCTGAAGAAAAGAAAAAATTACAAGATAAAATGAAAGCAATACAACGAAAAATCAAAGAAGAAACGAAATAGTTAAATTTTAAATTCAATTTGAAATACTTACATCTTGTCATTATTTTTAATTATTCATCCAAAGATTCGAAACTGTTCTTGTCATGCTTATTTTTTAAATCAATGTTTATTTATTGTTTCATAATTCGTTTTATTTTTGAATATAACTATATTAATAGTTGATAAAAATATTAAACAACATTTAATATTATGGATAAACAAATTAAAGGCTAAAAAAAAATTTTAATCTTAATGTTTCAATTTATTTTGTGTTCCATAATTTGGGACATACCTTATGAAACACCCGTACATGCTGCTTCATACTGTTCCATAAATACGGTCATAAGTACTCATCTTTTATTTCAATTAATTTATTAATATTTTCAGCTAAAACTCACTTCATAACAATTTTTATCGCTTCAATAGATATCACAGAAACATTTAATTTGAAAAAATTCAATGTTTCAACTCTATTTTCTTTTAAAAAGAATAAAAGATACAATTCCTATTCATAGAGTGTTCCATAATATGGCCTTTTACCTTACTGTAATATACTTATATTTGTTATAAAATTAAATGGAAATAATAAATCTGATAAATTTTTATTTTGTACCTATTGATTTCTGCTTAATATCAAGTGTAAGAACATTTTAATTAATTGTGTTCAACGTACTTCCCCTTCAAATCTCAATCCAGTGAATTTGTATACCAACATCAACATTTTCGTCTTTGTTCGTAAATAATTTCATTGTACTAAAGGGTTATAGTAGTAGAAAGTCAAATAAGGAGATCACCATATTTTTTTACAAATACCATCTGTGTGAAAAAGCATAGAGGACTCCGTGACTGAAGTTCTCTTATTGTTCCTCTTAGATTGTTTACTATAATGTAATATAATAAAAACTTTAGCCACAGCAACGCGTGGCCGGGTCAGCTAGTATCTATTATAAAGAAGAATTTCGCTCGCATTAATTATGGATGACCAGCTGACCAACAATCTGAACGAACTTGAAAGGATGTTTGGGTCCCGTATGCATGAATACGAAGAAAAACTCTCAAAATTAAATACTGAAAGCAACACTCACCCTGATATCGCTTCTCTGTCCCGTGAGTTCTCTGATTTTAAGTTATTTGTCTGGCAGTCATTTTCCACCATTAAAGCTCAAATTGACATGTTACGTACTGGATTGGATAGGCACGAGACTGCCATGAGACGAAAAGTACTTTTATTCCATGGCATTGCGGAAGGACGTGATGAAAATATACATAACATAATCCAAAAAGTTATATCCGACCAATTGAAGTTGACTGATTTGGATAAAGATTATATTAAGGTTAGCCATCGACTTGGTTCCCCTTCAAGCAAAACTCGGCCTGTTCTAGTTCGATTCGTCAATATGGAACATAGACGGTTGGGTTGGTCTGGGATAGCAAGACTAACCTTAATGGATCAGCGCACGGAAGAAGCTCTGTGCCGCAGGCGCTCCCTTAACGGAGGCCCTGGACCCGGACTTCCTCCAAGGGGTGGTGGATCGGTTGTTCCCGGGGGCTGACGCGTCATTCCAGCCCCCGGTTATGTCCACCACCGCCACCGCGGCGGCCACAGAGGAGGTCCCTCCTGACGGAAGAGGAGCTGGACGTGGCCCTGGATCGTATCCGGGGTCGACGTACAGCTCCAGGGAGCCGGCTGGGGTCCCATCGAGGGCCCTCTGGGTGGCCGCCAGTCACCTGCGCGAGGAGCTCCGAGGACTGTACGACGCCTGCATTCGGCGCGTACAGTTCCCGGAGCGCTGGAAGACGGGCAGGCTTTGCCTGCTGCGGAAGGGGACCGTGACCCCGACTCCCCTTCCGCGTACAGACCGATCGTCCTTCTGGACGAGGCGGGTAAGGTCTTCTAGAAGATCTTGGCCGGCCGTCTCGTTCGGCACCTCGCCGAGGTGGGACCGGAGCCTCCATGAGGCCCAGTACGGATTTCGGGCAGGGCGATCCACGTTGGACGCCCTGCTCGACCTGAAGGGCCTCTGTCTGGAGGCCTTCGGTGACGGCGAGGTGGTCCTGGGGGTATCCTTAGATATCGAGAACGCCTTCAACAGCCTGCCATTCGCGACGATCAGGGGCGCTGGAGTTTTTCCGGCTTCCCCTACATGGTCGGGCTGTTGGGGCGTACCTCAAGGACAGGACGATCGTCTGGGTTGATGGCAGCGGCGAATTACATCGGCGGCGCGTGGAGAGCGGGGTTCCACAGGGGTCGGTCTTGGGCCCTTGCTGTGGAACCTCGCGTACGACTGGCTGCTGCGGCAGCCGGTCCTCCCAGGACGAGGGTAATATGCTACGCGGATGACACCCTCGTCTCGGCCCGGGGAGGAGTTACGACGAGGCTGCTCGTCTGGCCGCCACTAGCACGTCGCTGGTAGTGGACCGGATCGAGCAGCTGGGTCTGAGGGTCTCCGTCACGAAGACGGAGGCCCTCCTCTTCCACGGACCCCGCAGGGGTCCACCCCGGGCGCGATCATCCCCGTCCGGGGCGAGAGGGTCCCAGTGCAGGGAGCCATGAGGCAGGGCTCACTCTGGACGGGCGATGGAGCTTCGGAGAGCACTTCGAACGGCTTCTCCCGAAGCTCACCGCCACCGCCGCTGCGCTGGGCAGATTGCTGCCCAATGTCGGGGCCGGGTCATTTGTGTCGGCGCCTGTACTCTGGCATCCTGCGGAGTATGGCACTGTACAGTGCGCCCGTATGAGTGGATAGGTGCGAGACCGCCAGGAACGGGCCCGTGTTGAAGAGGGCCCAACGTATCCTGGCGGTCCGAGCTATCAGGCGTACCGTACGGTGTCCTGGACGGCGGGTACGCTTCTCGCGGCCGATGCGCCTTGGCATCTACAGGCGCAGTCGCTCGCGGAAGTGTACCTCTTCCTGCGGGATGCCGGAGAGCGTCGGCCGGACCCGGCCACGGTCCGCCGGATCAGGCGCGTTGCCCATGACGCCCTGATCCGGCGGTGGGAGACGGAGTTAGGTAACCCTGCCGCCGGCCGGGACACGGTGGAGGCCATCAGGCCCCACCTGTACCGGTGGATGAGCCGGCGGTACGGGGCCTTGACGTTCCACCTGGTGCAGGTGCTGACAGGCCATGGATGTTTCGGCAAGTACCTGTACCAGGTGGCTCGTAGAGAGATGACGCAGGAATGCGTCGAGTGTGGTGCGCCGATTGACACGGCGCACCACGCCTCCCTAACGGAAGTGCCCGGCATGGGGGCCGCAACGCCACGCCCTCGTCACGCAAGCCGGCAGTGACCTCTCGCTGCCGACTGTAATCGATCGTATGTTGAGCAGCGAGAGGTCTTGGAGGGCGGTAGCCTCCTTCTGCGGCTGGTTTTTGTCCCCCCCTCCCACTTCAACGAGGGGGGGAGTTTGGAGGGAAGAGGCCGCCGCCCAATTCTTTCACGGGAGGGCGGCGGCCGGGCATGCGCTCCGTCGTGGGCGCGCGCGGTCGTCTGTGGGGTCGGGGGGCCCCAACGTGCCGGTCCCGCGAGGGGCCGGTACGGGACGGCAGGTGGGTGCCTTTGCTCCCCGCGGGCACCCACCAAGAGGAGTTTTATACGCGGAGGCGCCCGGAGAGTTGCTTGGTTGAAACCCGGGCGTCTCCAGTATGCGTGTGGCGGGACAAGCGGTGGTGGCTTTAGTGGGTATGGGGGTCACGCACAACATCTCAGTGGCCCCGAGCCCCACATAACCCGGCGTCCCCCCCCCCTTGAAAAGGACGCTGGGTATGCGGTAACAGCATTTCCACCACCGAAACAAGTATTATATATCGTTAGATTCGTCTTAATGAGTGTAGTGCGCGTATATAAAAATAAAAGTGATCGATTCAGAATCTAAAAAGATATAGTCAAAAAACCCTAAATTTGTAGGTTAAAAAACTTTGTGTGTGAGTGCTGCAAAAATAAGATCGGTGACCCCCAACTTTTTTTGTGGAAATAAGTGCCTCCCAGTGGTCTCCGTTAACACCTAAAAATCCAGATTTTTTGGACAAGGGGTTGCGGAGAAATTAATAAAAAACAAAAAACCACGTGGCACGTGGTTTTTGATCCCGAAGTCCTAGGAGAACGCAAAATATACCAACAGAAAGAGGAGAGCGAGGCGAGATCGGGGTCTAGGATCCGACCCCTGAGGAAGGAGCAGTGAGGGGGCAAAGTACCAAAAACCACCCCTATCTTCGGAGCCGCCTACATCAAGATCTAAAGCGACGACCCCCCACTTTTTGGGCATCGTTGGAACCGGGAAGAAAAGCTGTATCCAACGACACCCCACAAGCGGGGTTTTAAGCTAAGAATATATTTCTTAAAATTAAATAACTGTAAGACGTCGCGCGGGGCCAAAAAGCACCCCTAGTGGGCGAACGATAAACGCAGGTGGGTCAGAAAAATTTCATTAGTATTAGACAAGTCCCCCCTTTGGCAAATCCAGTAAAAAAGTTTAATAATTTTGATTCGTTTTTGGTAAATAAAATAAAACATCATATAATACAGTTGAAAAATTAAAAATTTAAATTTGTAATCAAAATTAAAAATTCCTTAATTTAAATAAAAATTCTATTCAAAATTCTATCCGGTGGAGAAATTCACCCGCTGTCCACCTGTGTTTGTCTGAAGATACTAGCCCTCCCCCAAGGGAAGTTATAATTAAAACAAGAAGGCCACGGACCGCAAATAGCAGTTTTTAACGTGGTTTTCTTGTGTTACCGGATTGGCCAGCATTTTGACCCTGACGCGCGTCGTTTGTCGAGCGCGGTCGAGCTCCTGTCACCTTTTTACGCGGAGACACATAGGTTAAGGGCCCTATTGCCATAGATTAAGAAAATTGTGCTTTTTTTTAAAAAATTAGAAAATAAGTAATATAATTGATATCGGCCTTATTGCGTTAGGATTAAGTTCAGTTTATCTTATTTGACTAGTGACAAGTTCCCCCCCTAAAAAACCCCACGAAAAATGTTGAGAACTCCGAACAAGAGGGACTCGGGTGAGATTACCCTGACCGACGAAGCGGTCGGTAGGGCTAGTACCTCACCCATGAGGAGGGTAAAGAACAGCGTGGGGGAAAAGGAATCCGGGCAGGTCCAAAGAGCCAAGACCCCGCCTCGCGGAGTCATGCCCGCGGCGGGCAAGTCAAAGGCGAGCGCAGTACCAGTCAAGCTGGTAGAGAAGTCACCCTCGGCCGCGGGGGTGTCCGAATCGCCGAAGGAGGAAAGGTTGGCCCCCGTAGACCGAGTTAAGGAGGCGCGAGCTTACTTGAACAAAGCAAAGCTGCACCTTGGAAGCTCGCGCAACCTTAGAACGGATATAAAGGAGGGGGTGACTCAAGCGGTCGAAAAGCTTTACCAGCTGGTAAAGGAAGGGGAGCTCGAGCTGAAGAGAAAGAGGACCGGAGACCATTCGAAGGGCCCGGCAGCCGAGCAAGTCGGAGGGGATAGCGAGGAAAAGAGGGACGAGGTGGTGCCCCTCGCTGTTTCCCCGAGAGCGGAGCAGCCGGGAAGGGAGTATGGGGAGATGTTAGACAGGTTGAAAGAACATGCAAGACTCCTTGAGACCAGCACCAGGGAGATGGAGGGTCTCAGGGAGTCTTTCAATGTCTGGAGGGAGGAGAGGGAGAAGGAGAAGCTCGAGCGCCCCAGCATATGCAAGCGCAGCCGCAGCACCGACAAAAAGACCGCCACCGGGGAACGAAGCTACGCACTCGGTGGCGATCTCGTCGGGGACCGATACTGGGGACCAGGTTCTGATTAAAATAAGGGAGACACTAAACGCAAAAGAAGAGGGTATAAAAATTGATAGGATAAGAAAAATACGGGATGGAAAAGTGATTATAGGATGTGGAACAGAGACGGAGCTTGCTCGAGTGCGCGACCTGGAAGAAGTACGAAGTAGGGATCCGCTGGTCATTCTCAGAGACGTAATGTCCTATAACAAGGACGCGGATATAATTACCGCAATCCGCAACCAAAATAAAGACCTTTTGGTAGGCGTCCCTGAGAAAGACCAGAGGATGGAAATCAGGTTCAGGCGGAGAGCGCGGAACCCGCACATTTCCTATGTGGTCATGTGGGTATCGCCAACCCTCTGGGACCGTTTCACAGCCATAGGTACGCTGCACGTGGATCTGCAGCGAGTAAGGGTGCAGGATCACTCCCCACTCGTACAATGCACTCGGTGCCTTGGGTATGGTCACAGTAAGAGGATGTGCACCGAGTCTGAAGACCGATGCAGCCACTGCGATGGTCATCACCACAGGGCCGAGTGCACGGAGTGGCAAGCGGGGAAACCCCCTGCCTGTCGGAACTGCCGTAAGGCAAAGGCTAACAGGTGGGACCACGAAGCATTTGATGAGGAATGTCCGGTTCGGAGGCGTTGGGACGGCATATCGCGGGCATCCATAGCGTATTGCTAAGGGCGCCCCGGGGGCTGACCGCGACAACCGGGCCGGACACCACCAGTATCACGTTGCACAGTCGAACCTGCAAAGGTCCGAACTCGCCACGGCCGAGCTGATACGCGAAGCGCCGAAGAGAGGGTGGGCGTTCGCGATGGTCCAGGAGCCGTACATCGGCGCTATTGGCGAGATGCGGCACTACCCAGGGACAAGGGTGGTACAATGCTCCGGCCGAGGGGCCGGAGAGGTCGTAAAGGCCGCCATTGTACTATTCGACGATACCATCAACATCACCCAATGCCCTGACCTCACATCTGCCAACATTGTTGTGGCCAGATTGAGGACTGGGGCCTAGGAGATAGGGGTGGTATCCGTCTACCTGGAGCCCGACAAGCCCGTTGAACCATACCTGGACCGAATCGTCTGGGTCGTGGAGAGATTGGGAACTGTCAACGTGATGCTGGGGGGAGACGTCAATGCTCACAGTACTTGGTGGGGCAGCCGCACCGTGGATCGAAGGGGGAGTGAGATTGCAGCTGTGCTCGACCAACTGGGGATGCACGTGCTGAACCGAGGGTGTGAGCCGACGTTTGAGACGTATCGGGGCGGGAAGCGCTATGCCAGTCGCGTCGACATCACCGCTTGCTCGACCACTCTGCTCGACAGAGTGGAGGGCTGGCGTATAGCAGATGACGTGTCTTCGTCGGATCACAGGGCAATACTGTTCGAATTGAAGCTTGTGAGGTCCGTCGGTACGGACATCAGGAGTTCGACACGGCGCTACACTACGCGAAGGGCAGACTGGAGCGAGTTCAGTAGGACTTTTGCCCAGCTGCTCTCGGAGCGCGGTCTGACGCCCGCTGAGGTTGACAAGGTCACCGAACAGGGGGCGTTAGACAGCGTAGCCGAACGGTACGTGGGAGCCGTGGTGGATTCCTGCGATGCGCTCCTGCCGAAGGTCTCCAAGCGGAGGAGGACGGAATTGCCTTGGTGGTCCGAACAGCTCTCTCTCCTCAAGGCAGACGTCTTGAAGAAGAAGAGACGGATCCGAAACGCGCGGCCAGCTCGTAAAGAGATGGTCTTCCAGGAATATGCCGACGCGAGGGAGGCCTACCGTCTCGAGGCGAAACGTGCTCAGACCGAAAGCTGGAAGCGGTTCTGTGAGAGGCAGGACCGCGAGACCGTGTGGGACGGCATCTACCGTGTGATGCGTCGCGCGGAAGTGAGGCGAGAGGACGTCCCCCTCGTCCAGTCGGTAAAAGTACTGGACGCAGAGGGATCAGCCAGGATGCTAGCGGAGGTCTTTTTCCCGGGGGATGACCCCGGGAGGACGATGCGGGCCACTGTCATGTAAGAGGGAAAAGCCAACAGTTTCATGGGGGACATGATAACCCATGTGACCCCCCCTTCACGATGGAGGAGCTCCGATGGTCCGTGTCGACCTTCAGTGCTAAGAAAGCACCTGGCGCTGACGGCCTCACCGCAGACATCTGCCGGGCGGCCATCGCCGTGGATACCGCCGTGTTTCTCGCGCTCTCCAACCGGTGCCTCGCTCTCTCCTACTTCCCCAGGAAGTGGAAGGAGGCAGTGGTCGTAGTGTTGAGAAAGCCCGATAAGGAAGACTACACGCACCCGAAATCCTATCGGCCCATCGGGCTCTTGCCCGTAATGGGCAAGATCGTGGAGAAGATGATGGTCCGGAGGATCCGGTGGTACTCTGCATCGTATATCAGTCGCCACCAATACGGCTTCATGCCGCAGAGGAGTACCGAGGACTCCCTCAGCACATACGATCTCGTCCGTCCGTATCATGTCGTACGACATGGTCCAGCACATACGATCTCGTCTGCGGGAGAAGGAGATAGTAGTGCTGGTATCGTTAGACATAGAGGGAGCATTCGATAATGCCTGGTGGCCTGCCATACGGTGCAGACTGGCCGAACACGGAGGGACGCGCGCGTGGCGACGCGCGGGTGACGACGCGCGGGGGTAGCTACACTCGCGGGTGGCTTCGCTCGCGGGTGATGACGCGGATGACGGCAGGCAGCTCGTAGCCCGCGAATTCGGTGTCAAATGTGTAGGGCGCGGCAGTTGCTGAGCCTAGCTTTTTTGATGGTGATGTTTTCGCCGCAGTTTTATTGACAACTATAGCGGCTTCATCGGACTCAGGGCTCGCGGATCCGGTATCCGCGAGCTAAACTAAATAAATTGATATATACAAATATATGTAGATAAAGTAGCGTGTATGAGGGGAGGGAGAAAGATGAGAAAATATTGGATGTGGAAGGGTTGAAGAGTAGGACAGTGCTATGAGGGAAGAGAGAGGGGTGTATTATAATATATACATAGATAAATATACATATGAATTTAAGACGCGCGCGGTGCGCGTAGAATGGCGGCAAAAATCCATTCGGGTTCTGCCCGCCGTACCAATCGGACGTCCCATGCGTCCGCTGCCAGTGCGCGATACAGATACGCCCGCTCAGTGCGTCTCGCTCGTGCTCGTGCGCGTCACAACGCCGCTTAGGCGGCCGCCATTTGCGCTTGGGCGCGTCAGTGTAGTGCAGTGCAGTGAAGTGCTGTGATTTAGTGTACCAGAACGCGAAAACTCTGCCGGAGCCTGGTTCCGGCACTGTAAGTAGCTTTTTTTTAATCGCCTCAGAGGCGAGGTTATTAGATAGTGTCTGTCGCATTAGGCGACGGCTAGGCCCCTGCTCGAACAGCACAACCCCGCCGCACGGCGGGCGGGCTACACGACAAAATGGCGTCCGTGCAAACGGACGGCTTATCGGTAATTTGCGTGCTTTGCACGCAAACAGTTCCCCGAGGCCTGGGAACAATTCACCAACTCGGCCTCCAATCTCTTCCGCGTTCCGTGTGCTTTGACACGGACAGCCCGGCCTCCGGACCCGGCTCCCGCGACTCGAGCGCACATCAAGGCGAGGGGTCACGGCGGGCCTTCCAAGCCCGAGCTGCCCGCCTCCTCCGAATCCGACTCGGAGGGCTCCGCTAGCGGCAGCGATATGGAGGTGGACCGTCCACTCTCCAAGACCACTGACGAAGAGGGCTTCACCTCTTTACGTCAAGAAGCGCAAACGCGCTTCTAAGCGGCCCTCCGAGTCAAACTAGGACCGCTCCTCGCCGACCAGCACGCTGGCAAAGAAGGCTGCGCCTCTCGCGCAACCCCCGCACTTCGGCCCTGCCTGAAAACGCGGCCCGAAGCCGTTCTCCCGATTGTCCTCCAGGACAAAAGCAAGTGGAACGATGTTTCCAGGTGGTTCGCGAACCACAAAATCGCATGCCCCAAAGCGCAGAACACCGCGCAGGGCATCCGCATCAACCTCCAAACGGTTGACGACTTCCGGGCTGCCACCAGGCACCTGCGGAACGCCGGACTCGGCTTCCACACCTTTGCTCTCCCCGAGGAGAAGCACCTCCGCGTTGTCATACGCGGAATCGGAGATCGACGACCTGAAAAAAACAAAATTTCCCAGTGCTGGAAGCCCGTCGCATGACTAGCATGCGAACAAAGGCCGCACTCCCACTGATAATGACAAGTCTCGAACTCTCTCCGGAGGGTAAAGAGATTTTCAGCATCACCCGCCTGTGCAACCTCACCAGCGTGAGGGTAGAGGTCCCGCACAAAAAAGGCATCATCGGCCAATGCCACCGATGCCAACTTTACGGGCACTCAGCCTGTAATTGCTTCTGCCCGCCCGAGGTGCGTCAAATGCACCGGGGACCACGGACGAAAGAATGCTCCCGCACCACGGAAGCGACAAACCCACCGAGCTGCGTCCTTGCAAAACCGAGGGACACCCTGCGAATTATCGCGGGTGCACCAAAGCCCCGCGTAGCAACCTGGGCCGCACAACGGCGCACCACTGCTCTGCTGGGGTTTTCACCGCAGCCATCTGTCTCTGTCCAGGCCACCGCCCGCACAGCCGGCCGTCCTGCCGGCGGTGTCGGCGTGGAGCAAACCGCTCCTTAAGCCAAAAGCCGCCCCTTTGTTGGGGCCGCCGAAACCACAGGCTGCTCCCAGCCAAACAGCTCCGCCTTCTGAGCTACAAAACATTCTCGCCTACATATCAAAGGTGAGTATCAAAGATATTCTTCTCTTAGGAGAAAATTGCGAGCCGCGAAAAGCTCGCATGATAGGTTGAGGACCTGCATCGAGCACGCCGACACTCGCTGCACTCGAAGAACCCTTCGTTTAGCCACAGCCCAGGATTCTGTCCGAGACCTTTGGTGTTCCATCTCACTCAACCGTTATGCAAATACACCAGATCTTAGGAAGAGTTAAACCCCGCTCGCTGACTGTCGCGTACTTCAACGCGAACGGCATCCGCTCTCAAAAGGAGGAAATAAGCCTTTTCCTTAGGAACCATGACGTCGACGTCATGCTCATTCAGGAAACGCATTCCTCAAACCGTTTCATCGCGATCCGAAAATCGCGAAATCATCATATTATCCGCCACGACAGGCTGACCGCCCCAGGAGGCGGCACTCATCTACTTCAAGCGGGCCCTGCATTGCATACCGCTTGATAGTCCAACCTCGCCAAAATAGAAGTCTCGGCGTGTAAAATCTCCCTCACCGGTCATCAACCGATCGTCCTAGCATCCGTCTATCTGTCCCCGACAAAAGAAATGCGGGAAACAGACATAAGAACCCTTCTCGACCTAGGCTGGCTGTCATCGTCGCCGGCGATCTAAACAGCAGGCATAGCACCTGGGACCCGATCATGTCAAACCGAAATGGTATAATCCTCCAAGCTCGCGGATAAGCTCAAGTTTAACATTGTAGCTCCGCAAACCCCGACGAGATACCCTACCGTCGCGTTTCACAACCCATCCACACTAGACATTGCGTTATTCAATAACGTAACCGTCCCACTGCATTCGATCGAGACCATAGACGATCTCAGATCCGACCACCGCCCGGTTCTTATGAAGCTGGGCCGGCCCGCTGGTGAGGTCCCTCTGACCAAAACCATCGTCAACTGGCGCAGCCTCGAGGTCAAACTCAAGGCCGCGAACCCCCAGCACCTAGACGGAATCCCTGATACGATCGACTCGCTCGGCGCTGCAAACCGAGCGATCGACTCGTTAACGCATCATATCGCCACAGCCGTCGAGGAATCGTCGCGAACGGTGCCCGAGTCGGACTACCTTCTCGGGTCCTTCCGGCGGACATTCGTCGGTTGATAAGAGCGAAAACGCCACAATGAGACTCTATACACGATACAGATCCGAGGAGCTCAGGATAAAACTGCGCCGCCTCCAAAGGCTGGTAAAAGAGCGCATATCCGAACTCAGATCCGACAGATGGGACAATCTGCTTTGCGACTTGGAGCCTTCGAGCGCCAACTTTGGCGTCTGGCCCGCAGTCTCAAAGCGGAGAACATGGCCCGCATGCCTCCCCTCGTAATGAGCGATGGTTCCTCCCTTGCGTTGGAGGATGCCGAAAGCAGATTGTCTCGCCGACAGTCTAGAGAGCCAATGCACTCTACCGCACCACTGGACCCCGATCACCCCAAGTTGGTCGAGGACGAGGTGCGTCGCAGGCAGCCCTCCCACCAGAAGGTCCCCTCTAAAACCGGTCTCCCCGGTGAGGTCGTTGACATCATAAAGAGGCTGAAAACCAGATCAGCCCCGGGATCCGACAACATCTCCAACAGAGTTGTGAAAAGTCTCCCGCCCGATCGTCGGTCTGCTAGTGGCCATATTCAACGCCCTGCTAGCCGACTGCTCCTTCCCAGACGCCTGGAAAGAGGCCGTAGTGATAGGTATTCCATTCGAAAGCCGAGGAACCTACCCAACAGCTACCGTCCGATCAGCCTACTGAACACCTTGGGCAAACTCTACGAGCGCATCATTCTAGAGCGTCTGCGCCATTTCACCGCAGAGAACAATCTCCTCCCCGACGAACAGTTCGGATTCAGGAGCAACCACTCTTGCGTCCATCAAGTGCACCGACTGACCGAGCACATTTTGGCCGGTCTCGAGCACAGACAAACGATCGACACCTGCGCCGTCCTATTCGACGTCGCGAAGGCGTTCGACAAAGTCTGGCACGAAGGCTTGATATTCAAGCTTTACTCTCACAAAGTGCCAGACCGTCTAGTCACCGTCATTCGAGACTACCTCTCGAATCGCTCCTTCCGCTTTCGCGTCGAGCACGCTCTCCTCGCCCCGGCAGATTAAAGCCGGCGTCCCTCAAGGCTCTTGCCTCTCTCCGCTACTCTTCTCGCTCTACACGAGCGACATACCCAGAGACCCTTTGTCAAGATGGCCCTTTCGCGGACGACACCGCTCTTTATCACTCCGGCAGAGCCCCGGGTCTTATAACAATGCGCCTACAGAACGCGACCACCCGCCTAGGCGAGTGGTTCCGGACGTGGCGAATCGACGTAAACCCGGAGAAAAGTGAAGCCATTCACTTCACCCACCGAAAGTCATCTACCCTTCTCAAGAAGGCGACGAAAAGCGGCCATAAACTCGGCCAGATCTCCCTTTTCGGCCAGTCCATCCCATGGAGGAACTCGGTCAAATATCTCGGCGTCACGCTCGACGCCAGACTCAATTTTATCGCCCACATTCGCGAGGCGAGAAAGAAAGCGGCCCAAGTACTGGGCAAGCTATACCCTGCTGTGTAAGAAGAGCAAGCTCTCTCAGACACAAGCTTCACCTTTACAAGGTATGCGTAAGACCTGTAATGTCTTACGCAAGCGTTGTCTTCGCCCATTCGTCCGAAGACCGTCTCAAACCTCTCCAGACTCTCCAGAACCGTTTCACCCGCATCGCGACTGGTGCCGAATGGTATCAGCGCAACGTGGACATCCACAGCGACCTTAAACTTCCAACAATCAAGGAGCACTTGTGAGAGTGCTCCGCGACCTACTTTGCCAAGGCAGCAACTCATCCCAACCTCTGGTGGCCAGCGCGGCCAACTACGAGCTACCTCCGAATCCCAGGACGAGAAAGCGCAGACCGCGGCACGCGCTTATTCCGACATCCCAAGGGGTCCCGCAAACCACACACACGCCCACAGTCACCGACAACACCGACGTCACCACACTTCGGACACTACCAACACGCTCCGAATATCATCATCACGCCGCCCTCGCTTCAGAACGCGGCGCTGAAGTTACTACACATCGCGTACACTAAGTACAATCAGTGATCGTGGGCGGTCCTCACCGCCCAGAAATTCCGATACAGGCGAAGGTAGTCAGGGAACGGGCCCGCGCCCGGCCTCGACGACCGAGTAGAATCGCCAGATAAAGCACTACAAGAACCAGACACATACAATCATCCGCCAGACGGCTACATCCCGCGTAGCGCATTTTAGTTTTAAGAAACTTCAGGCCGTGGATCCGGGTCCACGAGCCCAGTGTCAGATGAGCTGTAAGAGCCGCTGTGGCTTCCAGCCCGCTCATAACAAGAATATAAGCGCGTCCCTTCGCGCTCGTCATCGCCCGCAAGTTAAGCCACCCACGAGCACAACTACCCGTGCGTGTCGTCACCCGCGCGTCGCCACGCGCGTGTCCCTCTGCGCTCGTCATCGCCCGCGAGTGAAGCCACCCGCGAGTGTAGCTGCCCGTGCGCGTCGTCACCCGCGCGTCGCCACGCGCGCGTCCTCCGCGCTTCGTCATCGCCCGCGAGTGAAGCCACCCGCGAGTGTAGCTGCCCGTGCGCGTCGTCACCCGCGTGTCGCCACGCGCGCGTCCCTCCACCCGCGCGTCTCTTCGCCCGCGCGCACCGCGCCGCGTCGCGTAATATTGCGCAATATTACGTCATCCTAACCGTCGCCCGTGACCGTTAGGATACGAGTCCGCGGGGTTTACCGCGACCGTTATTCATTAATTAAAACTTCATATTCCGCGCTTTTGTAAATCGTAGTGATTTTTAAGTGCTCAGCCGGGAATTCCCCTGCCAGGTGTGTGCTGTACCCAGTGCTCTGCCGGGAACTTCCTGCCAGGTGTGTGTGTTGTACCCAGGTGCGTACCTCTGTCTTTATCCTAGTATTTACCATCCCCGCTCCCCATCGTGTGGTGGGAGCTAATCAATACGATGGCTGAGTCCATTGGGACTCAGTTCATCGAATTCGTGAAGATAGCCTGTCCCGAACTATGGGATAAATTCGAGGCCCACCAGGCCTCATTGAAGAAGAAGCTGGCTGCATCAGCCAGTCCAGCGTCCCCCTCATCCACATCATCATGCGCATCAGCATGCGCATCGTCAGGGACCCGTCCGGGCACCCCTAAGCGACCTGCCGAATCGTCAGCCACTGCATGCTCACGCGACGCATCGCCGTGCAGCATGGAGCTCACGTCCGACAGCGAGGAGCCACCTCCGACATGGAGGTACAAGTCCCCAACCCCCCTCAATCAGACGACGAAGGATTCGTCGTCTACACGGGGAAACGCAAGCGGGCCGCAGCCCGCAGCTCCCCGACCCCCGAATCGCCCTCAGCCACTCCGGCGAGGAAGACGATTCGCGCCTCGCGTTCCGCGCCCGCTGCAAAAGCGGCGGAACGGGAGGTCCCCAGGGCCAAGTTGCCCCCCCCGTCATCCTCCAAGATAAAGCCGCCTGGAAAGATCTGTCCAAGTGGCTCTTGGACAATAAAATCTCGTGCCCCAAGGCACAAAACACGGCGCAGGAATCCGCCTGCGCCTGACGTCAACCGACGATTTTCGTCGCGCGACTAAACATATGCGGAGCTGAACCTCAGCTTCCACACATATGCTTTAGAGGAGGACAAACTCCTCAGAGTCGTCATCCGGGGCATTCCTGGAAACGTCCATCGCCGAGGTCATCGAAGACCTCAAATCTAAAGACATTCCCGTGGTAGATGCACGGCGTATGTCTAGTCAACGGACTCAAAAGGAGATTCCGTTGATTATTGTAACTCTTCCGCTCACCCTGAGGGGAAGAAAATAAACAATCTCAACAAGCTATGTGGCCTCACCAACGTCACCGTTGAGCCACCACACAAGCGCGGCATCGTTGGCCAGTGCCACAGATGCCAACTGTATGGCCACTCGGCCAGAAACTGTTTCGCCTGACCCTGATGCGTGAAATGCACCGGCGACCACGGCACCAAAGAGTGCACGCGCACACCCAAGTCCGAGGGCCCGCCAAGCTGCTGCTTGTGCAAGTCCGAGGGCCACCCGGCGAATTACCGCGGGTGCTCCAAAGCTCCACGCAGGAGCGCAGTGACACCCGCAAGACCCAGAATACCGATCGCAGGTATTCGGGGTTCACGTCCTCTCCCCTCTCGCGGAGCAAGACCACAAAGGTTGACGACCGTCGACCCGCTCCGATCCCTGCGGTATCGGCTTGCCACTCTTCTTGCCGATGATTCAAACCCCACAGGCCCCAGTTGCCAACCGGTCTCCACCGGTGAGCAACCACGTTGAGCCCCAGGTGCTCGATCCCCGGGGAGCAGCAGACATCGCGGCCCTGACAAGATACATGGGCCGCTTCTCCATAAAGATCTGCTCAGCTACACGGAGAAACTCCGTGCCGCTAAAGGGCATAAGGAAAGGCTGCAAGTCGTACTTGAACATTACGACTTGATAGCCGCGCTCGAGGCGGATGTCTAAGGACACCTCCTCTGTCACTAGGACACCATCGTCCGAGTCCTTGTACACACCTTGGGACAGTACAGAGCTCCCCAAAGTATTAGGCAAAACCAAACCTGGCTCGCCGACCGTCGCGACTTTTAACGCGAACGGCGTTCGACACCAGAAGGAGGAAATCAGCGCATTTCTCCGACACCACGACGTCGACGTCATCCTAATTCAGGAAACATTCCTGAAACCATCCCACAACGACCCTAAAATCGCTAACTATCACCTCGTTAGGAACGACAGGCTATCCGCTATGTACGGAGGCACCCTGATCTATTATAAGAGGTCACTTCACTGTGTCCCTCTCGATTGTGATTAGTTCGATACTCGCTTGAGACGCACGTCCGATTGAGCTCTAGTCAGCTCTCGTTCGCTGCCACACCAAACCGAGTTTAAAGCCGTTCGTCGCAAGGCTCAGCAACTGCCGCGCCTTACACACTTGACACCGAATTCGCGGGCTACGAGCTGCCTGCCGGCATCCGCGTCATCACCCGCGAGTGTAGATACCCGCGCGCGTCGTCACCCGCGAGTCGTCACCCGCGCGTCGTCACCCGCGCGTCGCCACGCGCACGTCCTTCCGTGTTCGTCATCACCCGCGAGCGAAGCCACCAGTGAGTGTTGCTACCCGTGCGCGTCGTCACCCGCGCGTCGCCACGCGCACGTCCTTCCGTGTTCGTCATCACCCGCGAGCGAAGCCACCAGTGAGTGTTGCTACCCGTGCGCGTCGTCACCCGCGCGTCGCCATTGCATTCAGTACACCCGCGCGTCCGTACACCCGCGCGTCCGTACACCCGCGCGTCTGTACACCCGCGCGTCCGTACACCCGTGCGTCCCTCCACCTGCGCGCACCGCGCCGCGTCGCGCGATATTACGTCATCCTAACCGTCGCCCGTGACCGTTAGGATACGCGTCCGCGTTGTTTACCGCGTCCGTTTAATTTAATTTAAATTTAAATTAAAACCATTTTTATTTTCCGCGCTTTAACAAATTAAATCAAAGTGATTTTTAAGTGCTCAGCCGGGGATTCCCCTGTCAGGTGTGTGCTGTACCCAGATGCGTACCCTTTAATTCAATCTTAGTTTATTAACTAACTCCTGCTCCCCACCGCATGGAGCTAAGCAACATGATGGCTGAGTCCATAGGGACTCAGTTCATCGAATTTGTGAAGGTAGCCTGTCCCGAGCTATGGGACAAATTCGAGGCCCACCAGACCTCCATAAAGGCGAAGCTGGCTGCATCAGTCAGCCCGGCGTCCCCTCATCTACATCATCTTCGAAGTCCTGTCCAAGCACCCCTATGGGGCCTGCTGAATCGCCAGCCACCCCATGCTCACGCGACCCATCGCCGTGCAGCATAGAGCTCAACTCTGACAGTGAGGGAGCCACCTCCGACATGGAGGTGCAAGTCTCCAACCCCCCGCAATCAGACGACGAGGATTTGTCGCCCACACGGGAAACGGAAGGGCCGCAGCCCGCAGCCCCCTGACTTGCGAATCGCCCTCTGCCACTCCGGCGAGGAAGACGATTCGCGCCTCGCGTTCCGCGCCCGCTGCAAAAGCGGCGGAGCGGGAGCTCCCCCGGGCCAAGTTGCCCCCCCCCGTCATCCTTCAGGACAAAGCCGCCTGGAAAGACCTGTCCAAATGGTTCTTGACAACAAGATCTCGTGCCCCAAGGCACAAACACAGCACAGGGTATCCGCCTGCGCCTGACGTCAACCGACGATTTTCGTCGCGCGACAAAACATATGCGGGAGCTGAACCTTAGCTTCCACACGTACGCACTCGAGGAGGACAAACTCCTCAGAGTTGTCATCCGGGGCATTCCCCTGGAAACTACCATCGCAGAGGTCATCGAAGACCTCAAATCCAAGGGCCTCCCCGTGGTTGATGCACGGCGGATGGCAAGTCAACGGACTCGACAAGAGATCCCGTTGATTGTTGTCACTCTTCCGCTCTCTCCTGAGGGGAAGAAGGTCAACAACATTGACAAGCTTTGTGGTCTCACCAACATCACCGTTGAGCCACCACACAAGCGCGGCATCGTTGGCCAGTGCCACAGATGCCAGTTATATGGCCACCCGGCTGAACGCTTCGCCTGACCCCGATGCGTAAAATGCACCGGCGATCACGGCACCAAGGAGTGCACGCGCACTCCCAAGTCCGAGGGCCCGCCAAGCTGCTGCTTGTGCAAGTCCGAGGGCCACCCGGCGAACTATCGCGAGTGCTCCAAAGCTCCACGCAGGAGTGTAGTAGCACCTGCAAGACCCAGAATACCGATCGCAGGTATTCGGGGTTCACGTACTCTCCCTTCGCGGAGCAGGACTGCAGAAGGTTGACGACCGTCAACCCGCCTGATCCTCGCGGTATCGGCCTGGGCAAAGCCCTTGCCGATGACCCAGACCCCACAGGTTCCAGTTGCTAAACGGTCTCCACCGGTGAGCAACTCTGTCGAGCCCCAGGTGCTCGATGCCCGGGGCGCAGACATCGCGGCCCTGATGAGATACATGGGCCGCTTCTCCATGCGTGATCTGCTCAGCTACACGGAAAAACTCCGTGCCGCTAAAGGGCATATGGAAAGGCTGCAAGTCGTACTTTAACACTACGACTTGACAGCCGCGCTCGAGGCGGATGTCTAAGGACACCTCCTCTGCCACCAGGACACCGTCGTCCGAGTCCCTGTACACACCTTTGGGATCAGTACGGAACTCCCAAAGTATTAGGCAAAACCAAACCTGGCTCGTTGACCGTCGCGACTTTTAACGCGAACGGCGTTCGACACCAGAAGGAAGAAATCAGCGCATTTCTCCGACACCACGACGTCGACGTCATCCTAATCCAGGAAACATTCCTGAAAACCATCCCACAACGACCCTAAAATCGCTAACTATCACCTCATTAGGAACGACAGGTTATCCGCCATGTACGGCGGCACCCTGATCTATTATAAGAGGTCACTTCACTGTGTCCCTCTCTTGAATGTCCTCACCTGAAAACCATCGAAGTCTCGGCGTGTAAAATTGGTCTTACCGGCCATCAACCCTCGTTCTCGTCTCTTGCTACCTTTCACTATCCAAAAAGGTAGAAATCGAAGATATCAGACCCTCCTCGATCTCGGTCCATCTGTTGTGCTCGCTGGCGATTTCAACAAGGTACAAAGTGGCTAACCGGCCACAATCCAAATGGCCGTAGACTCTCAAAGTTAGCGGAAAAGCTCAACTTTGACATCATCGCCCTTCTTCGCCGACGAGATTCCCTCAGCGGCAAGACCAGAGACCTTCTGTCCTGGACATAGCGCTACTGAAAATGTAGCTCTCCTCATTCGTTCAGTCGAGGTCATACATGACCTCGGATCTGACCATCTTCCGGTCCTTATTAAGCTGGGCCGGCGCGCCGGTGAGGTCCCTCTGACCAAAACCGTCGTCGACTGGCGTAAACTTGAGATCAAACTCAAGTCTACGAATTCCCAGCACCTGGACGAGATACCAAAACGATCGAAACGCCCGAAGTGGCATTTCGGGCGATCGATTCACTCTCTAAGCACATCTCATCGGCCGTCGAAGACTCCACGAGGACGATACCTGAATTGGAACCTCAGTTCGGGGCTCTCCCTCAGGACATTCGACGCCTGATCAGATTGAAAACGTCGCCTTGAGACTGTACGACAGGTACCGATCCGAGGTGAATAGAATAAATGCGCGCCGCCTTCAGAGGGCTGTAAAAGAGCGCATTAGAGAACACAGAGCCGATAGATGGGACTCTCTACTCAGTGACCTCGAGCCTTCCAAAGACGCTTTTTGGCGTCTGGCTCGGGGTCTCAAGTTAGAGAACCCTGGACTCATGCTACCACTAATCAAGGACGTCGACGCGTCGTCGTTGGCCTTCGAGGACGAAGAAAAGGCCGAGTGCTTAGCCGACAGCCTGGAAAGCCAGTGCACACCATCTTCTCCAGCCGACCCTACTCACCTTAAACTGGTGGAGGAAGAGATCGCACGCAGATCCTCCGACCCTACGGTGGGTCCACCCCTATCTCCGATTTCAGAGGACGAGGTCGCAGTCACTATCA
The DNA here is from genome assembly GCA_029286815.1 of Troides helena. NCBI lineage: Eukaryota > Metazoa > Arthropoda > Insecta > Lepidoptera > Papilionidae > Troides > Troides helena. The sequence continues at coordinate 65,920 of JAGSMV010000050.1, read as the reverse complement.
GAGGACTAAGAGTCAAGTCCGCTCCGGGCCTTGATGGCATCTCGAACAGAGTGCTCAAGTCCCTCCCCGCTCCTATGATCGTCTTGCTGACGACAATTTTCAATGTGCTTCTTTCTAGCTGCTCCTTTCCGGATGCCTGAAAGAGGCCGAAGTTGTAAATTCCTAAGCCTAACAAGCCTAGGAACATTCCCTCCAGCTACAGACCGATAAGCCTTCTCTGCAACATGGGTAAGGTTTATGAGCGTCTGATCCTTTCACGTCTCTCCGACTTTGTGTCGGAGAACAATCTTCTACCCGACGAACAGTTCGGGTTCAGAAGAGACCACTCCTGCGTCCACCAAGTACATAGATTGGTGGAGCACGTCCTCAAAGGGTTCACGCGCAAAGACCACACGACACCGTAGCCCTATTCTTCGATGTAGCCAAGGCGTTCGACAAAGTCTGGCACGATGGCTTGATTTACAAGCTATACGCACTTAATGTGCCGGACAGGCTCGTCACCATCATCAGAGCCTTCTTGTCAAACCGCACCTTCCGCTACCGAGCCGGAAGCGCTCACTCCACTCCCCGTCACATCAGAGCGGGGGTTCCGCAGGCTCCTGCTTATCCCTCTCCTCTTCTCGCTGTACACCAGTGACATCCCCAGAGACCTCGGGGTTAACCTGGCTCTATTCGCAGATGACACTGCCTTTACCTTTCGGGCCCGATCTTGCCGCGGTTGACGAAACGGCTCCAGTCCGCAACCAAACGCTTAGGCGATTGGTTTAGGAAGTGGAGAATCGACATCAACCCTGACAAGAGCGAAGCCCTACATTTCTCGAGGAGAATAAAACCTCGAATCCCCAGTCGCGCTTGGCGCTACACTCCCGATCAAATTCATATCTTCGACCGAGCTGTCCCTTGAAAGAATCGGTCAAATACCTTCGGTGTCAATCTAGACCGAAGGTTAAATTTCAGGAGCCACATTCGCAGAGTGAGGAACAAGGCTGCCTACGTAATGGGCAGACTCCATCCCTTGCTCTGCAAATCGAGCAAATTGGCCCTTAAACATAAGGTGCACTTGTACAAGGCCTGCATAAGACCTATTATGACTTATGCGTGCGTTGTATTCGCGCACTCCTCCCTACCACCCTCAAACCTATTCAGGTTATCCAAAACCGCTTCACCCGGAAGGCCACGGGTGCGGAATGGTATCAGCGCAGCATCGACCTGCACAGCGACCTCAAACTTCCTTCGATAGCACAATTCATGCAAGATTGTGCTATCCATCACTTTGACAAGGCCACACACCACCCAAACCCACTGATAGGGCAAACGGTAAACTACGTCCCGATCTCTGATGCCACCAGTAAGAATCGACGTCCGCGGAACGCGCTTCCGCTCCGGGTCGATACACAGGGTCGGCACGACACTCCCAGCAACGACACAAAACATTCACTCACCACATTTAGAACGCGCCGTTTCCACCGTCGGTTGCGGCGCCCGTCAAGCTCGCACACCGCGCACACAAGTCACACCCGGCTGACAGGGCGGTCCACACCGTCTTTGTCCTGTGTTACAGGCGAAGGTGATCGAAGGACGGGCCCGTGCCCCTCCGATGACCTCATAGATTGCCGCCATCCGACGCGCACCGCGCGCGTCTTAAATTCATATGTATATTTATCTATGTATATATTTTAATACACCCCTCTCTTCCTCATAGCACTGTCCTACTCTTCAACCCTTCCACATCCAATATTTTCTCATCTTTCTCCTTCCTCATACACACTACTTTATCTACATATATGTGTATATATCAATTTATTTAGTTTAGCTCGCGGATACCGGATCTCATGAGCCCTGAGTCCGATGAAGCCGCTATAGTTGTCAATAAAACTGCGGCGAAAACATCACCATCAAAAAAAAAAAATCCCTCTCGATTGTCCTCATCTGAAAACCATCGAAGTCTCGGCGTGTAAAATTGGTCTCACCGGGCTGAATAACCCTCGTACTGACTCTTGCTATCTTTCACCATCCAAAAGATAGAAATCGAAGACATCAGGACCCTTCTCGATCTCGGCCCATCTGCTGTGCTCGCTGGCGATTTCAACAGCAGGCACAGCGGCTGGGACCCCTCGGCCAAAATCCAAATGGCCGTAGACTCTCAAAGTTGGCGGAAAAGCTCAACTTTGACATCATCGCCCCTTCTTTCGCCGACGATTCCTCAGCGGCAAGACCAGAGACCTCTGTCCTGGACATAGCGCTAATGAAAATGTAGCTCTCCTTATTCGTTCAGTCGAGGTCATACATGACCTCGGATCTGACCATCTTCCGGTCCTTATTAAGCTGGGCCGGCGCGCCGGTGAGGTCCTCTGACCAAAACCATCGTCGACTGGCGTAAACTTGAGATCAAACTCAAGTCTACGAAATCCCAGCACCTGGACGAGATACCGAAAACAATCGAAACGCCCGAAGTGGCATTTCGGGCGATCGATTCACTCTCCAAGCAAATCTCATCGGCCGTCGAATACTCCACGAGGACGATACCCGAATTGGAACCTCAGTTCGGGGTTCTCCACCTCAGGACATTCGACGCCTGATCAGATTGAAAAACGTCGCCTTGAGAATGTACGACAGGTACCGATCCGAGGTGAATAGAATAAATGTGCGCCGCCTTCAGAGGGCTGTAAAGAGCGCATCATAGAACACAGAGCCGACAGATGGGACTCTCTACTCAGCGACCTCGAGCCTTCCAAGGACGCTTTCTGGCGTCTGGCTCGGGGTCTCAAGGAGCAGAACCCCTGGACTCGTGCCACTGCTACACTATGACGTCGACGCGTCGTCGTTGGCCTTCGAGGACGAAGAAAAGGCCGAGTGCTTAGCCGACAGCCTGGAAAGCCAGTGCACACCATCATCCTCTTCCAGCCGACCCCACTCATCTTAAACTGGTGGAGGACGAGATCGCACGCAGATCCTCCGACTCTACGGTGGGTCCACCCCTATCTCCGATTTCAGAGGACGAGATCGCAGTCACTATCAGGGGACAAAGTCAAGTCCGCTCCGGGCCTTGATGGCATCTCGAACAGAGTGCTCAAGTCCCTCCCGCTCCTATGATCGTCTTGCTGACGACAATTTTCAATGTGCTTCTTTCAGCTGCTCCTTTCCAGATGCCTGGAAGGAGGCCGAAGTTGTGGGGTACAAGCCAAACAAGCCTAGGAACATTCCCTCCAGCTACAGACCGATAAGCCTTCTCTGCAACATGGGTAAGGTTTATGAGCGTCTGATCCTTTCGCGTCTCTCCAACTTCGTGTCGGAGAACAATCTTCTACCCGACGAACAGTTCGGATTCAGAAGAGACCACTCCTGCGTCCACCAAGTACACAGACTGGTGGAACACGTCCTCAAAGGGTTCACGCGCAAAAGACCGCACGACACCGTAGCCCTATTCTTCGATGTAGTCAAGGCGTTCGATAAAGTCTGGCACGATGGCTTGATCTACAAAGCTATACGCACTCAATGTGCCGGACAGGCTCGTCACCATCATCAGAGCCTTCTTGTCGAACCGCACCTTCCGCTACCGAGCCGGAAGCGCTCACTCCACTCCCCGTCACATCAGAGCGGGGGTTCCGCAGGGCTCCTGCTTATCCCCTCTCCTCTTCTCGCTGTACACCAGCGACATCCCCAGAGACCTCGGGGTCAACCTGGCTCTATTCGCAGATGACACTGCGCTCTACCTTTCGGGCCCGATCTTGCCGCGGTTGACGAAACGGCTCCAGTCCGCAACCAAACGTCTAGGCGATTAGTTTAGGAAGTGGAGAATCGACGTCAACCCTGACAAGAGCGAAGCCCTACACTTCTCGAGGAGAATAAAACCTCGAATCCCCAGTCGCGCTTGGCGCTACACTCCCAAGCAAATTCATATCTTCGACCGAGCTGTCCTTGGAGACTCGGTCAAATACCTCGGTGTCAATCTAGACCGAAGGTTAAATTTCAGGAGCCACATTCGCAGAGTGAGGAATAAGGCTGCCTATGTAATGGGCAGACTCCATCCCTTGCTCTGCAAATCGAGCAAATTGGCCCTCAAACATAAGGTGCACTTGTTCAAGGCCTGCATAAGACCTATTATGACTTATGCGTATTGTATCTTCGCGCACCTCCCCTACCACCCTCAAACCTATTCAGGTTATCCAAAACCGCTTCACCCGGAAGGCTACGGGTGCAGAATGGTATCAGCGCAGCATCGACCTGCACAGCGACCTCAAACTTCCTTCGATAGCACAATTCATCCAAGATTGTGCTATCCATCACTTCGACAAGGCCACACACCACCCGAACCCACTGATAGGGCAAACGGTGGACAATGTCCCGATCTCCGATGCCACCAGCAAGAATCGACGTCCGCGGAACGCGCTTCCGCTCCGGGTCGATACAGAGGGTCGGCACGACACTCCCATCAATGACACAAAACATTCACTCACCACATTTCGGACGCACCGCTTCCACCGTTGGTTCGCGGCGCTCGTCCAGCTCGCACACCGCGCACAAAGCCACACCCGGCCGACAGGACGGTTCCTGCCCTCGTCCCGTGTCACAGGCGAAGGTGATCAGAGGACGGGCCGAGCCCCACTCCGATGACCTCTTAGGATTGCCGCCACCCAGCGCGCACCGCGCGTCTTAAATTCATATGTATATTTATCTATGTATATATTATAATACACCCCTCTCTCTTCCCTCATAGCACTGTCCTACTCTTCAACCCTTCCACATCCAATATCTTCTCATCTTTCTCCTTCCCCTCATACACGCTACTTTATCTATTTATATGTGTATATATCAATTATTCCAGCAGCTCGCGGATACCGGATCCGCGAGCCCTGAGTCCGATGAAGCCGCTATAGTTGTCAATAAAACTGCGGCGAGAACTTCATCATCAAAAAAAAAAATCCCTCTCGAATGTCCTCACCTGAAAACCATCGAAGTCTCGGCGTGTAAAATTGGTCTCACCGGCCATCAACCCCTCGTTCTCGTCTCTTGCTACCTTTCACCATCCAAAAAGGTAGAAATCGAAGATATCAGGACCCTTCTCGATCTCGGTCCATCTGTTGTGCTCGCTGGCGATTTCAACAGCAGGCACAGCGGCTGGGACCCCTCGGCCAAAATCAAATGGCCGTAGACTCTCAAAGTTAGCGGAAAAGCTCAACTTTGACATCATCACCCTTCTTCGCCGACGAGATTCCCTCAGCAGCAAGACCAGAGACCTTCTGTCCTGGACATAGCGCTACTGAAAAATGAAGCTCTCCTCATTCGTTCAGTCGAGGTCATACATGACCTCGAATCTGATCATCTTCCGGTCCTTATTAAGCTGGGCCGGCGCGCCGGTGAGGTCCTCTGACCAAAACCGTCGTCGACTGACGTAAACTTGAGTACAAACTCAAGTCTACGAATTCCCAGCACCTGGACGAGATACCGAAAACGATCGAAACGCCCGAAGTGGCATCTCGGGCGATCGATTCACTCTCCAAACACATCTCATCGGCCGTCGAAAACTCCACGAGGACGATACCCGAATTGGAACCTCAGTTCGGGGCTCTCCCTCAGGACATTCGACGCCTGATCCAGGTGAAAAAGCGTCGCCTTGAGACTGTACGACAGGTACCGATCCGAGGTGAATAGAATAAATGCGCGCCGCCTTCACAGGGCTGTAAAAGAGCGCATCAGAGAACACAGAGCCGATAGATGGGACTCTCTACTCAGCGACCTCGAGCCTTCCAAAGACGCTTTCTGGCGTCTGGCTCGGGGTCTCAAGATTAGAGGGTCGGCACGACACTCCCATCAACGACACAAAGCATTCACTCACCACATTTCGAACGCGCCGCTTCCACCGTCGGTTGCGGCGCCCGTCAAGCTCGCACAGCGCGCACACAAGTCACACCCGGCCGACAGGGCGGTCCACACCGCCCTCGTCCCGTGTTACAGGCGAAGGTGATCATAGGACGGGCCCGAGCCCCCCTCCGATGACCTCATAGGATTGCCGTCATCCGACGCGCACCGCGCGCTTCTTAAATTCATATGTATATTTATCTATGTATATATTTTAATACACCCCTCTCTCTTCCCTCATAGCACTGTCCTACTCTTCAACCCTTCCACACAATTAATATCTTCTCATCTTTCTCCTTCCCCATATACACGCTACTTTATCTACATATATGTGTATATATCAATTTATTTAGTTTAGCTCGCGGATACCGGATCCGCGAGCCCTGAGTCCGATGAAGCCGCTATAGTTGTCAATAAAACTGCGGCGAGAACATCACCATAAAAAAAAAAAAGATCCAACATCTCCAACAGAGTTGTGAAAAGTCTCCCGCCCCCGATTGTCGGTCTGCTAGTAGCCATATTCAACGCCCTGCTAGCCGACTGCGCCTTCCCAGACGCCTGGAAAGAGGCCGTAGTGATAAGTTTTTCGAAGCCCGGAAAGCCGAGGAACCTACCCAACAGCTACCGTCCGATCAGCCTACTGAACACCTTGGGCAAACTTTACGAGCGCATCATTCTGGAGCGTCTGCGCCATTTCACCGCAGAGAACAACCTCCTCCCTGACGAACGGTTCGGATTCAGGAGCAACCACTCTTGCGTTCACCAAGTGCACCGACTGACCGAGCACATTCTGGTCGGTCTGGAACATACGATCGACACCTGCCCTGTCCTATTCGACGTCACCAAGGCGTTCGACAAAGTCTGGCACGAATTTTTTTTTTGATGGTGATGTTTTCGCCGCAGTTTTATTGACAACTATAGCGGCTTCATCGGATTTCAGGGCTCGCGGATCCGGTATCCGCGAGCTAAACTAAATAAATTGATATATACACATATATGTAGATAAAGTAGTGAGTATGAGGGGAAGGAGAAAGATGAGAAAATATTGGATGTGGAAGGGTTGAAGAGTAGGACAGTGCTATGAGGGGAGAGAGAGGGGTGAATTAAAATATATACATAGATAAATATACATATGAATTTAAGACGCGCGCGGTGCGCGTCGGATGGCGGCAATCCTATGAGGTCATCGGAGGGGGGCACGGGCCCGTCTCTCCGATCACCTTCGCCTGTAACATCGACGTTATGGTGTGGACCGCCCTGTCGGCCGGGTGTGACTTGTGTGCGCGGTGTGCGAGTTTGACGGGCGCCGCAACCGACGGTGGAAGCGGCGCGTTCGAAATGTGGTGAGTGAATGTTTTGTGTCGTTGCTGGGAGTGTCGTGCCGACCCTGTGTATCGACCCGGAGCGGAAGCGCGTTCCGCGGACGTCGATTCTTACTGGTGGCATCGGAGATCGGGACGTAGTTTACCGTTTGCCTATCAGTGGGTTTGGGTGGTGTGGCCTTGTCAGTGATGGATAGCACAATCTTGCATGAATTGTGCTATCGAAGGAAGTTTGAGGTCGCTGTGCAGGTCGATGCTGCGCTGATACCATTCCGCACCCGTGGCCTTCCGGGTGAAGCGGTTTTGGATAACCTGAATAGGTTTGAGGGTGGTAGGGGAGGAGTGCGCGAATACAACGCACGCATAAGTCATAATAGGTCTTATGCAGGCCTTGTACAAGTGCACCTTATGTTTAAGGGCCAATTTGCTCGATTTGCAGAGCAGGGATGGAGTCTGCCCATTACGTAGGCAGCCTTGTTCCTCACTCTGCGAATGTGGCTCCTGAAATTTAACCTTCGGTCTAGATTGACACCGAGGTATTTGACCGAGTCTCTCAAGGACAGCTCGGTCGAAGATATGAATTTGCTTGGGAGTGTAGCGCCAAGCGCGACTGGGGATTCGAGGTTTTATTCTCCTCGAGAAGTGTAGGGCTTCGCTCTTGTCAGGGTTGATGTCGATTCTCCACTTCCTAAACCAATCGCCTAGACGTTTGGTTGCGGACTGGAGCCGTTTCGTCAACCGCGGCAAGATCGGGCCCGAAAGGTAGAGCGCAGTGTCATCTGCGAATAGAGCCAGGTTGACCCCGAGGTCTCTGGGGATGTCGCTGGTGTACAGCGAGAAGAGGAGAGGGATAAGCAGAGCCCTGGCGGAACCCCCGCTCTGATCTGACGGGGAGTGGAGTGAGCGCTTCCGGCTCGGTAGCGGAAGGTGCGGTTCGACAAGAAGGCTCTGATGATGGTGACGAGCCTGTCCGGCACATTGAGTGCGTATAGCTTGTAAATCAAGCCATCGTGCCAGACTTTATCGAATGCCTTGGCTACATCGAAGAATAGGGCTACGGTGTCGTGCGGTCTTTTGCGCGTGAACCCTTTGAGGACGTGTTCCACCAGTCTGTGTACTTGGTGGACGCAGGAGTGGTCTCTTCTGAATCCGAACTGTTCGTCGGGTAGAATATTGTTCTCCGACACGAAGTTGGAGAACGCGAAAGGATCAGACGCTCATAAACCTTACCCATGTTGCAGAGAAGGCTTATCGGTCTGTAGCTGGAGGGAATGTTCCTAGGCTTGTTTGGCTTAGGAATTCCCACAACTTCGGCCTCCTTCCAGGCATCTGGAAAGGAGCAGCTGGAAAGAAGCACATTGAAAATTGTCGTCAGCAAGACGATCATAGGAGCGGGGAGGGACTTGAGCACTCTGTTCGAGATGCCATCAAGGCCCGGAGCGGACTTGACTTTTAGTCCTCTGATAGTGACTGCGACCTCGTCCTCTGAAATCGGAGATAGGGGTGGACCCACCGTAGAGTCGGAGGATCTGCGTGCGATCTCGTCCTCCACCAGTTTAAGATGAGTGGGGTCGGCTGGAGAGGATGATGGTGTGCACTGGCTTTCCAGGCTGTCGGCTAAGCACTCGGCCTTTTCTTCGTCCTCGAAGGCCAACGACGACGCGTCGACGTCCCACTAGCGGTGGCATGAGTCCAGGTTCCTAACTTCTGAGACCCCGAGCCAGACGCCAGAAAGCGTCCTTGGAAGGCTCGAGGTCGCTGAGTAGAGAGTCCCATCTGTCGGCTCTGTGTTCTATGATGCGCTCTTTACAGCCCTCTGAAGGCGGCGGCGCACATTTATTCTATTCACCTCGGATCGGTACCTGTCGTACAGTCTCAAGGCGACGCTTTTCAATCTGATCAGGCGTCGAATGTCCTGAGGAGAGCCCCGAACCGAGGTTCTGCCCGGGTATCGTCCTCGTGGAGTCTTCGACGGCCGATGAGATGTGCTTGGAGAGTGAATCGATCGCCCGAAATGCCACTTCGGGCGTTTCGATTGTTTTCGGTATCTCGTCCAGGTGCTGGGATTTCGTAGACTTGAGTTTGATCTCAAGTTTACGCCAGTCGACGACGGTTTTGGTCAGAGGACCTCACCGGCGCGCCGGCCCAGCAATAAGGACCGGAAGATGGTCAGATCCGAGGTCATGTATGACCTCGACTGAACGAATAAGGAGAGCTACATTTTCATTAGCGCTATGTCCAGGACAGAAGGTCTCTGGTCTTGCCGCTGAGGAATCTCGTCGGCGAAGAAGGGGCGATGATGTCAAAGTTGAGCTTTTCCGCCAACTTTGAGAGTCTACGGCCATTTGGATTTTGGCCGAGGGGTCCCAGCCGCTGTGCCTGCTGTTGAAATCGCCAGCGAGCACAACAGATGGGCCGAGATCGAGAAGGGTCCTGATGTCTTCGATTTCTATCTTTTTGGATGGTGAAAGATAGCAAGAGACGAGAACGAGGGGTTGATGGCCGGTGAGACCAATTTTACACGCCGAGACTTCGATGGTTTTCAGGTGAGGACAATCGAGAGGGACACAGTGAAGTGACCTCTTATAATAGATCAGGGTGCCTCCGTACATAGCGGATAGCCTGTCGTTCCTAACGAGGTGATAGTTAGCGATTTTAGGGTCGTTGTGGGATGGTTTCAGGAATGTTTCCTGAATTAGGATGACGTCGACGTCGTGGTGTCGGAGAAATGCGCTGATTTCCTCCTTCTGGTGTCGAACGCCGTTCGCGTTAAAAGTCGCGACGGTCAGCGAGCCAGGTTTGGTTTTGCCCTAATGCTTTGGGGAGCTCTGTACTGTCCCAAAGGTGTGTACAAGAACTCGGACGATGGTGTCCTAGTGACAGAGGAGGTGTCCTTAGACATCCGCCTCGAGCGCGGCTATCAAGTCGTAATGTTCAAGTACGACTTGCAGCCTTTCCTTATGCCCTTTAGCGGCACGGAGTTTCTCCGTGTAGCTGAGCAGATCTTTTATGGAGAAGCGGCCCATGTATCTTGTCAGGAATTTTTGATAATCTACTGCTGCTCGGGATCGAGCACCTGGGGCTCAACGTGGTTGCTCACCGGTGGAGACCGGTTGGCAACTGGGGCCTGTGGGGTTTGAATCATCGGCAAGGGCTTCGCCCGCCGATACCGCAGGGATCGGAGCGGTCGGCGGTCGTCAACCTTTGTGGTCCTGCTCCGCGAGGCGGGGAAGGATGAACCCCGAATACCTGCGATCGGTATTCTGGGTCTTGCGGGTGTCACTGCGCTCCTGCGTGGGCTTTGGAGCACCCGCGGTAATAATTCGCCGGGTGGCCCTCGGACTTGCACAAGCAGCAGCTTGGCGGGCCCTCGGACTTGGGTGTGCGCGTGCACTCTTTGGTGCCGTGGTCGCCGGTGCATTTCACGCATCGGGGTCGGGCAGAAACAGTTTCTGGCCGAGTGGCCATACAGTTGGCATCTGTGGCACTGGCCAACGATGCCGCGCTTGTGTGGTGGCTCAACGGTGACGTTGGTGAGGCCACAAAGCTTGTCAATGTTGTTGACCTTCTTCCCCTCAGGAGAGAGCGGAAGAGTGACAACAATCAACGGGATCTCCTTTTTGAGTCCGTTGACTAGACATACGCCGTGCATCTACCACGGAATGTCTTTAGATTTGAGGTCTTCGATGACCTCGGCGATGGACGTTTCAGAATGCGGATGACGACTCTGAGGAGTTTGTCCTCCTCTAAAGCATATGTGTGGAAGCTGAGGTTCAGCTCCCGCATATGTTTAGTCGCCGACGAAAATCGTCGGTTGACGTCAGGCACGGGCGGATTCCTGCGCCGTGTTTTATGCTGCTGGGGCACGAGATTTTATTGTCCAAGAGCCACTTGGACAGATCTTTCCAGGCGGCTTTATCTTGGAGGATGACGGGGGCAACTTGGCCCTGGGGACCTCCCGCTCCGCCGCTTTTGCAGCGGGCGCGGAACGCGAGGCGCGAATCGTCTTCCTCGCCGGAGTGGCTGAGGCATTCGGGGGTCGGGGCGCGGGCTGCGGCTTGCTTGCGTTTTCCCCGTGTGGGCGACGAATCTTTCGTCGTCTGATTGAAGAGGTTAGGGGACTTGTACCTCCATGTCGGAGGTGGCTCCCTCGCTGTCCGACGTGAGCTCCATGCTGCACGGCGATGCGTCGCGTGAGCATGCAGTGGCTGACGATTCGGCAGGTCGCTTTGGGGGCCCGGACGGGTCCCTGACGATGCGCATGCTGATGCGCATGATGATGTGGATGAGGGGACGCTGGACTGGCTGATGCCGTAACTGCTAATGAGGCCTGGTGGGCCTCGAATTTATCCCATAGTTCGGGACAGGCTATCTTGACGAATTCGATGAACTGAGTCCCAATGGACTCAGCCATCATCGATGATTAGCTCCCACCACACGGTGGGGAGCGAGGAGATAATTAAATACTAGGATAAAGACAGAGGTACGCACCTGGGTACAGCACACACACCTGGCAGGGGAATCCCCGGCTGAGCACTTAATAAATCACTTTGATTTAATTTGTTAAAGCGCGGAATATAAAAATGGTTTTAATTTAAATTTAAATTAAACGGACGCGGTAAACAACGCGGACGCGTATCCTAACGGTCACGGGCGACGGTTAGGATGACGTAATATCGCGCGACGCGGCGCGGTGCGCGCGGGTGGAGGGACGCGCGGGTGTACGGACGCGCGGGTGTACGGACGCGCGGGTGTACGGACGCGCGGGTGTACGGACGCGCGGGTGTACGGACGCGCGTGGCGACGCGCGGGTGACGACGCGCACGGGTAGCAACACTCCCTGGTGGCTTCGCTCGCGGGTGATGACGAACACGGAAGGACGTGCGCGTGGCGACGCGCGGGTGACGACGCGCGCGGGTATCTACACTCGCGGGTGATGACGCGGATGACGGCAGGCAGCTCGTAGCCCGCGAATTCGGTTTTAAAGTGGTGAGCGCGGCAGTTGCTGAGCCTTGCGACGAACGGCTTTAAACTCGGTTTGGTGTGGCAGCGAACGAGAGCTGACTAGAGCTCGATCGGACGTGCGTCTCAAGCGAGTGTTCAAACCGGACTCTCTCTGGCACGAAGGCTTGATTTACAAGCTTTATACTCACAAAGTGCCAAACCGTCTAGTCACCGTCATCATTCGGGTTCAGCCCGCCGTACCGATCGGACGTCCCATGCGTCCGCCTCCAGTGCGCGATACAATTACGCCCGCTCAGTTCGACTCGCCCGAGCTCGTGCGCGCCACAACGCCGCTCAGGCGGCCGCCATTTGCGCTCGCGTGCGCCAGTGCAGTGCAGTGAAGTGCAGTAATCTATAGTGTACCAGAACACGAAAACTCTGCCGGAGCCTGGTTCCGGCACTGTAAATCTTTTAATCGCCTCAGAGGCGAGGTTATAAATAGAATCTGTCGCATTAGGCGACGGCTGGAGCCTCGAATAGGTACACAACCCCGCCGCACGGCGAGCAATACAAAATGGCGTACGGTAAAATGGGGCCTTATACTAATTTGCGTGCTTTGCACGCAAACAGTTCCCTGAGGTCTGGGAACAATTCACCAACTCGGCCTCTACCCTTTCCACGCGTTCTGTGAACTTTAACACGGACAGCCCGGCCTCTCCGGACCCGACCCCCGCGACTCGAGCGCCTAATAAGGCCAGGGCCCCCATGGCGGGGCCTTCCAAGCCCGAGCTGCCCGCCTCCTTCGAATCAGACTCGGAGGGCACCGCTAGCAGCAGCGACATGGAGGTGGACCGTCCACTCTCCAAGACCACCGACGAAGAGGGCTTCAACCTCTATGTCAAAAAGTGCAAATGCGCTTCGAAGCGGCCCTCCGAGTCAAACTCGGACCGCTCCTCGCCGACCAGCACGCCGGCAAAGGCTGCGCCTCTCGCGCACCCCCCCCCCCTCCAGCACTTCGGCCCCGCCCGAAAAAAGCGGCCCGAAGCCGCCTCCCCCGATCGATTCGGGTTCTGCCCGCCGTACCGATCGGACGTCCCATGCGTCCGCTGCCAGTGCGCGATACCGTTACGCCCGCTCAGTGCATTTCTCGCCGATGCTCGTGCGCGCTTCCTACAACGCCGCTTAGGCGGCCGCCATTGCGCTTGCGCGCGTCAGTGCAGTGCAGTGAAGTGCTGTGATTTAGTGTGCCAGAACGCGAAAACTCTGCCGGAGCCTGGTTCCGGCACTGTAACTTTTTAATCGCCTCAGAGGCGAGGTTATAAATAGAATCTGTCGCATTAGGCGACGGCCTGGAATCCCCCCTGCTCGAATAGGTACACAACCCCGCCGCACGGCGAAACGACTACAAAATGGCGTCCGTGCAAACGGATGTATATTTTAATTTGCGTGCTTTGCACGCAAACAGTTCCCCGAGGCCTGGGAACAATTCACCAACTCGGCCTCTACCCTTCCACGCGTTCTGTGAACTTTAACACGGACAGCCCGGCCTCTCCGGACCCGACCCCGCGACTCGAGCGCACAACAAGGCGAGGGCCCCATGGCGGGGCCTTCCAAGCCCGAGCTGCCCGCCTCCTCCGAACCCGACTCGGAGGGCTCCGCTAGCAGCAGCGACATGGAGGTGGACCGTCAACTCTCCAAGACCACCGACGAAGAGGGCTTCACCCTCTGCGTCAAGAAGCGCAAGCAGCAGCGCCACAAGCGGCCCTCCGAGTCAAACTCGGACCGCTCCTCGCCGACCAGCACGCCGGCAGAGAAGGCTGCGCCTCTCGCGCAACCCCCCAGCACTTCGGCCCCGCCCGAAAAACGCGGCCCGAAGCCGCCTCCCCCGATTGTCCTCCAGGACAAGAGCAAGTGGAACGATGTTTCCAGGTGGTTCGCGGACCACAAAATCACATGCCCCAAAGCGCAAAACACCGCGCAGGGTATCCGCATCAACCTAACAACGGTTGACGACTTCCGGGCTGCCACCAGGCACCTGCGGAAAGCCGGACTCGGCTTCCACACCTTCGCTCTCCCCGAGGAGAAGCACCTCCGCGTTGTAATAGGTGGAATCCCAACGGAGATCGACATCTCCGAGGTCGTCGACGACCTGAAAAAGCAAAACTTCCCAGTGCTGGAAACCCGTCGCATGACTAGCATGCGAACAAAGGCCGCACTCCCACTGATAATGACAAGTCTCGAACTCTCCGGAGGGTAAAAAGATTTTCAGCATCACCCGCCTGTGCAACCTCACCAGCGTAAGCGTTGAGGTCCCGCACAAAAAAGGCATCATTGGCCAATGCCACCGATGCCAACTTTACGGCCACTCAGCCCGTAATTGCTTCGCCCGCCCGAGGTGCGTCAAATGCACCGGGGACCACGGGACGAAGGAGTGCTCTCGCACCGCGGAAGCGACAAACCCGCTGAGCTGCGTCCTTTGCAAAACCGAGGACACCCGCAAATTATCGCGGGTGCACCAAAGCCCCGCGTAGGCAACCTGGGGCTGCACAACATGCAACCACACTGCTCCTTACAAAGGCTGCACCGCAGCCATCTGCCTCGTCCAGGCCACCGCCCGCACAGCCGGCCGTTCCGCCGGCGGTGTCGGCGTGGAGCAAACCGCTCCTTAAGCCAAAAGCCGCCGAGACTCCAAAGCCGCCCCTTTATCGGGGCCGCCGAAACCACAGGGCTACTCCCAGCCAAACACTTCCGACTACAGAGCTCGAAAATGTTCTCGCCTATATACAGAAGGTGAGCATACGAGACATTCTCCTCTTAGGAAAAAACTGCGAGCCGCGAAAGCTCGCAAGATAGGTTGAGGGCCTGCATCGAGCACGCCGACACACTCGCTGCGCTAGAAGAACCCTTCGTCTAGCCGCCGCCCAGGACTCTGTCCGCGACCTTTGGTGTTCCATCTCACTCAAACATAATGAATATACACAAGATCTTAGGAAGAATCAAACCCCGCTCTCTGACTGTCGCGTACTTCAACGCGGACAGCATCCGCTCTCAAAAGGAGGAAATAAGCCTATTTCTCAGGAACCATTACGTCGACGTCATGCTCATCCAGGAAACGTTTCTCAAACCGTTCCACCGCGACCCCAAAGGCGCAAACTACCACATCATCCGCCACGACAGGCTGACCGCCCCAGGAGGCGGCACACTCATTACTTCAAGCAGTCCTGTACCTGCGTGCAACACCGCTTGTTAGCCCCAACCTCGCCAAAATAGAAGTCTCGGCGTGTAAAATCTCCCTCACCGGTCATCAACCGATCGTCCTAGTGTTCGTTCATCTGTCCCCGACAAAAGAATTGCGGGAAACAGACATAAGAACCCTTCTCGACCTAGGCCCGGCTGTTATCCTCGCTGGCGATCTCAACAGCAGGCATAGCACCTGGGACCCGAACAAGTCAAACCGGAATGGTAAAATCCTCTCAATCTCGCGGATAAGCTCAAGTTTAACATTGTAGCTCCGCAAACCCCAACGCGGTATCCTACCGTCGCGTCTCACAACCCATCTACATTAGACATTGTGTTGCTCACCAATGTCACCATCCTGCTGCACTCGATCGAGACCATAGACGATCTCAGATCCGACCACCGCCCGGTTTCTTGCGAAATCGGGCCGCTCGCTGGCGAGGTCCCTCTGACCAAAACCATCGTCAACTGGCGCAGCCTCGAGGTCAAACTCAAGGCCGCGAACCCCAGCATCTAGACGGAATCCCCGATACGATCGACTCGCTCGGCGCTGCGGAACCAGCACGCACCTGTTAACAGCACACGCTGCAGCTGCCGAGGAATCATCGAGAACGGTGCCTGAGTCGGACTACCTGCTCGGGTCCTTCCCGGCGGACATTCGTCGGCTGATAAGAGCGAAAAACGCCATAATGTGACTCTACTCAAGATACAGATCCGAGGAACTCAGGATAAAACTGCGCCGCCTTCAAAGGCAGGTAAAAGAGCGCATATCCGATCTCAGATCCGACAGATGGGACAACCTGCTTTGCGACTTAGAGCCTTCGAGCGCCAACTTTTGGCGTTTGGCTCGCAGTCGCAAAGCAGAGAACATGGCCCGCATGCCTCCCCTTGTAACGAGCGATGGTTCCTCCCTTGCGTCGAAGGATGCCGAAAAGCGGATTGTCTCGCCGACAGCTCCAGTATCAATGCACTTTCTAACGCGCAACGGCGGACCCTGATCACCCAAGTTGAATGGTACGAGGTGCCGTAGGGCAACCTCCCACCAGAGGGTCCTCCACTAAAACCGGTCTCCGCCGGTGAGGCTGCCACATCATAAAGAGGCTGAAAACCAGATCAGCCCCGGGACCCGACAACATCTCCAATAGAGTTGGCGAAGGTCTCCCGCCCCGATCGTCGGTCTGCTAGTGGCCATATTCAATGCGCTGCTAGCCGACTGCTCCTTCCCAGACGCCTGGAAAGAGGCCGTAGTGGTATTCCAAAAGCCTGCTGAGGAACCTACCCAACAGCTACCGTCCGATCAGCCTACTGAACACCTTGGGCAAACTGTACGAGCGCATCATTCTGGAGCGTCTGCGCCATTTCACCGCAGAGAACAACCTCCTCCCGAACGAACAGTTCGGATTCAGAGCAACCACTCTTGCGTTCACCAAGTGCACCGACTGACCGAGCACGTCCTGGTCGGTCTGGAACATACGATCGACACCTGCGCCGTCCTATTCGATGTCGCCAAGGCGTTCGACAAAGTTCGGCACGAAGGCTTGATTTACAAGCTTTATACTCACAAAGTGCCAAACCGTCTAGTCACCGTCATTCGAGACTTCCTCTTGAATCGTTCATTCCGCTTTCGCGCCGAGTACGCTCTCTCTCGCCCCGGCCGATTAAAGCTGGCGTCCCTGCTGTCGGCCTTTCCCCGCTACTCTTCTCGCTCTTCACGGGCGATGCCCAGAGACCCCTTTGTCAGATTGCCCTGTTCGCGGACGACACCGCTCTCTATCACTCCGGCAGATATCCGGGTCTTATAACGATGCGCCTTCAGAACGCGACCACCCGCCTAGGCGAGTGGTTCCGGACGTGACGAATCGACGTAAACCCGGAGAAAGTGTAGCCATTCACTTCACCCACCGAAAGCCATCGACGCTTGTCAAGTTAGCGATAAAACGCGGCCATGAACTCGGTCAAATCTTCGGCCAATCCATCCCATGGAAAAATTGGTCAAATACCTCGGCGTCACGCCTGACTCCTTCCAGACTTCACTTCATCGCCCACATCCGTGAGGCGAGAAAGAAAGCGGCCCAAGTACTGGGCAAGCTATACCCCCTGATGTGTAGAAGAGTAAGCTCTCTCTCAGACACAAGCTTCACCTTTACAAGGTATGCGTAAGACCTATAATGTCTTACGCAAGCGTTGTCTTCGCCCATTCATCCGAAGACCGTCTCAAACCTCTACAGACCCTCCAGAACCGTTTTACCCGCACCGCGACTGGTGCCGAATGGTACCAGCGCAATGTGGACATCCACAGCGACCTTAAACTCCCAACGATCAAGGAACACTTCAGAGAGTGCCCAAGACCTACTTCTGCCAAGGCGGCAACTCATCCCAACCCTCTGGTGGCCAGCGCGGCCAACTACGAGCTACCTCCCGGAATCCCAGGACGAAAGTGCAGACTGCGGCACGCGCTTATTCCGACATCCCAAGGGGTCCTGCAAACCACACACACGCCCACAGCCACCGATAACACCGACGTCACCACACACGCTTCGGGCACTACCAACACGCTCCGAATATCATCATCACGCCGCCCTCGCTTCAGAACGCGGCGCTGCAGCTACTCACACACCGCGTACACTGGGTACACTCAGGATCGTGGGCGGTCCTCACCGCCCAGAATTCCGATACAGAAGCAGCACAACCAGCCTGCGCCCGGCCTCGACGACCGAGTAGAATCGCCAGATAAAGCAATGCAAGAACCAGACACACACACAATCATCCGCCAGACAGCTACATCCTGCGTAGCGCATTTAGTTTATAGGAATTCAGGCCGTGGATCCGGGTCCACGAGACAGTGTCAGATGAGCTGTAAGAGCCGCTGTAGCTTGCAGCCCTGTCTACAACCAGAACATAGTTCCCCCTGATTGTCCTCCAGGACAAGAGCAAGTGGAACGATGTTTCCAGGTGGTTCGCGGACCACAAAATCACATGCCCCAAAGCGCAAAACACCGCGCAGGGTATCCGCATCAACCTAACAACGGTTGACGACTTCCGGGCTGCCACCAGGCACCTGCGGAAAGCCGGACTCGGCTTCCACACCTTCGCTCTCCCCGAGGAGAAGCACCTCCGCGTTGTAATAGGTGGAATCCCAACGGAGATCGACATCTCCGAGGTCGTCGACGACCTGAAAAAGCAAAACTTCCCAGTGCTGGAAACCCGTCGCATGACTAGCATGCGAACAAAGGCCGCACTCCCACTGATAATGACAAGTCTCGAACTCTCTCCGGAGGGTAAAAAGATTTTCAGCATCACCCGCCTGTGCAACCTCACCAGCGTAAGCGTTGAGGTCCCGCACAAAAAAGGCATCATTGGCCAATGCCACCGATGCCAACTTTACGGCCACTCAGCCCGTAATTGCTTCGCCCGCCCGAGGTGCGTCAAATGCACCGGGGACCACGGGACGAAGGAGTGCTCTCGCACCGCGGAAGCGACAAACCCGCTGAGCTGCGTCCTTTGCAAAACCGAGGGACACCCCGCAAATTATCGCGGGTGCACCAAAGCCCCGCGTAGGTAACCCGGGGCCGCACAACAGCGCACCACCGCCCCCACAAAGGCTGCACCGCAGCCATCTGCCTCGTCCAGGCCACCGCCCGCACAGCCGGCCGTTCCGCCGGCGGTGTCGGCGTGGAGCAAACCGCTCCTTAAGCCAAAAGCCGCCGAGGCTCCAAAAGCCGCCCCTTTGTCGGGGCCGCCGAAACCACAGGCTACTCCCAGCCAAACACTTCCGACTACAGAGCTCGAAAATGTTCTCGCCTATATACAGAAGGTGAGCATACGAGACATTCTCCTCTTAGGAAAAAAACTGCGAGCCGCGAAAAGCTCGCATGATAGGTTGAAAGCCTGCATCGAGCACGCCGACACACTCGCTGCGCTAGAAGAACCCTTCGTCTAGCCGCCGCCCAGGACTCTGTCCGCGACCTTTGGTGTTCCATCTCACTCAAACATAATGAATATACACAAGATCTTAGGAAGAATCAAACCCCGCTCTCTGACTGTCGCGTACTTCAACGCGGACAGCATCCGCTCTCAAAAGGAGGAAATAAGCCTATTTCTCAGAAACCATTACGTCGACGTCATGCTCATCCAGGAAACGTTTCTCAAACCGTTCCACCGCGACCCCAAAGGCGCAAACTACCACATCATCCGCCACGACAGGCTGACCGCCCCAGGAGGCGGCACACTCATTTACTTCAAGCGGTCCTTGCACTGCGTACCGCTTGTTAGTCCAACCCTCGCCAAAATAGAAGTCTCGGCGTGTAAAATCTCCCTCACCGGTCATCAACCGATCGTCCTAGCGTCTGTCTATCTGTCCCCGACAAAAGAATTGCGGGAAACAGACATAAGAACCCTTCTCAACCTAGGCCCGGCTGTTATCCTCGCTGGCGATCTCAACAGCAGGCATAGCACCTGGGACCCGAACAAGTCAAACCGGAATGGTAAAATCCTCTCCAATCTCGCGGATAAGCTCAAGTTTAACATTGTAGCTCCGCAAACCCCAACGCGGTATCCTACCGTCGCGTCTCACAACCCATCTACATTAGACATTGCGTTGTTCAACAATGTCACCATCCCGCTGCACTCGATCGAGACCATAGACGATCTCAGATCCGACCACCGCCCGGTTCTTATGAAACTGGGCCGGCCCGCTGGCGAGGTCCCTCTGACCAAAACCATCGTCAACTGGCGCAGCCTCGAGGTCAAACTCAAGGCCGCGAACCCCCAGCATCTAGACGGAATCCCCGATACGATCGACTCGCTCGGCGCTGCGAACCGAGCGATCGACTCGTTAACAAAGCACATCGCCGCAGCCGTCGAGGAATCATCGAGAACGGTGCCTGAGTCGGACTACCTGCTCGGGTCCTTCCCGGCGGACATTCGTCGGCTGATAAGAGCGAAAAACGCCATAATGTGACTCTACTCAAGATACAGATCCGAGGAACTCAGGATAAAACTGCGCCGCCTTCAAAGGCAGGTAAAAGAGCGCATATCCGATCTCAGATCCGACAGATGGGACAACCTGCTTTGCGACTTAGAGCCTTCGAGCGCCAACTTTGGCGTTTGGCTCGCAGTCTCAAAGCAGAGAACATGGCCCGCATGCCTCCCCTTGTAACGAGCGATGGTTCCTCCCTTGCGTCGGAGGATGCCGAAAAGCGGATTGTCTCGCCGACAGTCTAGAGAGCCAATGCACTCCCTCTACCGCACCAGTGGACCCCGATCACCTTAAGTTGGTCGAGGACGAGGTGCGCCGTAGGGCAACTCTCCCACCAGAGGGTCCTCCACTAAAACCGGTCTCCGCCGGTGAGGTCGTTGACATCATAAAGAGGCTGAAAACCAGATCAGCCCCGGGACCCGACAACATCTCCAATAGAGTTGTGAAAGGTCTCCCGCCCCCGATCGTCGGCCTGCTAGTGGCCATATTCAATGCGCTGCTAGCCGACTGCTCCTTCCCAGACGCCTGGAAAGAGGCCGTAGTGATAGGTATTCCGAAGCCCGGAAAGCCGAGGAACCTACCCAACAGCTACCGTCCGATCAGCCTACTGAACACCTTGGGCAAACTGTACGAGCGCATCATTTTAGATCGTCTGCGCCATTTCACCGCAGAGAACAACCTCCTCCCGGACGAACAGTTCGGATTCAGGAGCAACCACTCTTGCGTTCACCATGTGCACCGACTGACCGAGCACGTCCTGGTCGGTCTGGAGCACAAATTTACGATCGACACCTGCGCCGTCCTATTCGATGTCGCCAAGGCGTTCGACAAAGTCTGGCACGAAGGCTTGTTATACAAGCTTTACACGCACAAAGTGCCAGACCGTCTAGTCACCGTCATTCGAGACTTCCTCTTGAATCGTTCATTCCGCTTTCGCGCCGAGTACGCTCTCTCCTCGCCCCGGCCGTTTAAAGCCGGCGTCCCCCAAGGCTCTTGCCTTTCCCCGCTACTCTTCTCGCTCTTCACGAGCGACATACCTAGAGACCCCTTTGTCAGGATGGCCCTGTTCGCGGACGACACCGCTCTCTATCACTCCGGCAGATATCCGGGTCTTATAACGATGCGCCTTCAGAACGCGACCACCCGCCTAGGCGAGTGGTTCCGGACGTGACGAATCGACGTAAACCCGGAGAAAAGTGTAGCCATTCACCTCACCCACCGAAAGCCATCGACGCTTGTCAAGTTAGCGATAAAACGCGGCCATGAACTCGGTCAAATCTCTCTCTTCGGCCAGTCCATCCCATGGAAAAAATTGGTCAAATACCTCGGCGTCACGCTCGACTCCAGACTCAATTTCATCGCCCACATCCGTGAGGCGAGAAAGAAAGCGGCCCAAGTACTGGGCAAGCTATACCCCCTGATGTGTAGAAGAGTAAGCTCTCTCTCAGACACAAGCTTCACCTTTACAAGGTATGCGTAAGACCTATAATGTCTTACGCAAGCGTTGTCTTCGCCCATTCATCCGAAGACCGTCTCAAACCTCTACAGACTCTCCAGAACCGTTTTACCCGCACCGCGACTGGTGCCGAATGGTACCAGCGCAATGTGGACATCCACAGCGACCTTAAACTCCCAACGATCAAGGAACACTTCAGAGAGTGCTCCGCGACCTACTTCGCCAAGGCGGCAACTCATCCCAACCCTCTGGTGGCCAGCGCGGCCAACTACGACCTACCTCCGAATCCCAGGACGAAAAGCGCAGACCGCGGCACGCGCTTATTCCGACATCCCAAGGGGTCCCGCAAACCACACACACGCCCACAGCCACCGATAACACCGACGTCACCACACACGCTTCGGGCACTACCAACACGCTCCGAATATCATCATCACGCCGCCCTCGCTTCAGAACGCGGCGCCGCAGCTACTCACACACCGCGTACACTAAGTACACCCGCGATCGTGGGCGGTCCTCACCGCCCAGAAATTCCGATACAGGCGAAGGTAGTCAGGGAACGGGCCTGCGCCCGGCCTCGACGACCGAGTAGAATCGCCATATAAAGCAATGCAAGAACCAGACACACACACAATCATCCGCCAGACAGCTACATCCCGCGTAGCGCATTTAGTTTATAGGAATTCAGGCCGTGGATCCGGGTCCACGAGCCCAGTGTCAGATGAGCTGTAAGAGCCGCTGTAGCTTGCAGCCCTGTCTACAACCAGAACATAGGCTCCCCCGATTGTCCTCCAGGACAAGACTAAATGGAACGATGTTTCCAGGTGGTTCGCGGACCACAAAATTGCATGCCCCAAAGCGCAGAACACCGCGCAGGGTATCCCCGCATCAACCTAGCAACGGTTGACGACTTCCGGGCTGCCACCAGGCACCTGCGGAACACCGGACTCGGCTTCTACACGTTCGCTCTCCCCGAGGAGAAGCACCTCCGCGTTGTCATACGCGGAATCCCAACGGAGATCGACATCTCCGAGGTCGTCGACGACCTAAAAAAGCAAAATCTTCCTGTGCTGGAAGCCCGTCGCATGACTAGCATGCGAACAAAGCCACACTCCCACTCATCCTGACAAGTCTCGAACTCTCTCCTGAGGGTAAAAAGATCTTCGAGATCACCCGCCTGTGCAACTTCACCAGCGTGAGGGTAGAGGTCCCGCACAAGAAAGGCATCATCGGCCAATGCCACCGATGCCAACTTTACGGCCACTCAGCCCGTAACTGCTTCGCCCGCCCGAGGTGCGTCAAATGCACCGGGGACCACGGGACGAAGGAGTGCTCACGCACCGCGGAAGTGACAAACCCGCCGAGCTACGTCCTGTGCAAAACCGAAGGACACCCCGCGAATTATCGCGGGTGCACCAAAGCCCCGCGTAGGCAACCTGGGGCCGCACAACGGCGCACCACCGCCCCCACAAAGGCTGCACCGCAGCCATCTGCCTAGTCCAGGCCACCGCCCGCACAGCCGGCCGTTTTGCCGGCGGTGTCGGCGTGGAGCAAACCGCTCCTTAAGCCAAAAGCCGCCGAGGCTCTAAAGGCCGCCGAGGCTCCAAAAGCCGCCCCTTTGTCGGGGCCGCCGAAACCACAGGCTGCTCCCAGCCAAAAACCTCCGCCTTCGGAGCTCCAGAACATTCTCGCCTACATCCAAAAGGTGAGCATTAAAGATATTCTTCTCTTAGGAGAAAAATTGCGAGCCGCACAAAACTCGCAGGATAGGTTGAGGGCCTGCATCGAGCACGCCGACACACTCGCTGCGCTCGAAGAACCCTTCATGTAACCACCCCCAGGACCCTGTCCGAGACCTTTGGTGTTCCATCTCATTCAAACGTTATGGAGATACACAGGGTCTTAGGAAGATGAAACCCCACTCGCTGACTGTCGCGTACTTCAACGCGAACGGCATCCGCTCTCAAAAGGAGGAAATAAGCCTGTTTCTCAGGAACCATGACGTCGACGTCATGCTCATTCAGAAAACATTCCTCAAACAGTTTCATCGCGATCCGAAAATCGCGAACTATCATATTATCCGCCACGACAGGCTGACCGCCCCAGGAGGCAGCACACTCATCTACTTCAAGCGGGCCCTGCATTGCATACCGCTTGTTAGTCCAACCCTCGCCAAAATAGAAGTCTCGGCGTGTAAAATATCCCTCACCGGTCATCAACCGATCGTCCTAGCATCCGTCTATCTGTCCCCGACAAAAGAAATGCGGGAAACAGACATAAGAACCCTTCTCGACCTAGGGCCGGCTGCCATCGTCGCCGGCGATCTAAACAGCAGGCATAGCACCTGGGACCCGATCATGTCAAACCGAAATGGTATAATCCTCTCCAAGCTCGCGGATAAGCTGAAGTTTAATATTGTAGCGCCGCAAACCCCGACGAGATACCCTACCGTCGCGTTTCACAACCCATCCACACTAGACATTGCGTTGTTCAATAACGTAACTTTCCCACTGCATTCGATCGAGACCGTAGACGATCTCAGATCCGACCACCGCCCGGTTCTTATGAAGCTGGGCCGGCCCGCTGGTGAGGTCCTTCTGACCAAAACCATCGTCTACTGGCGCAGCCTCGAGGTCAAACTTAAGGCCGCGAACCCCCAGCACCTAGACGGAATCCCTGATACGATCGACTCGCTCGGCGCTGCAAACCGAGCGATCGACTCGTTAACGAATCATATCGCCACAGCCGTCGAGGAATCGTCGAGAACGGTGCCCGAGTCGGACTACCTGCTCGGGTCCTTCCCGGCGGACATTCGTCGGCTGATAAGAGCGAAAAACGCCACAATGAGACTCTATACACGATACAGATCCGAGGAGCTCAGGATAAAACTGCGCCGCCTTCAAAGGCTGGTAAAAGAGCGCATATCCGAACTCAGATCCGACAAATGGGACAATCTGCTTTGCGACTTGGAGCCTTCGAGCGCCAACTATTGGCGTCTGGCCCGCAGTCTCAAAGCGGAGAACATGGCACGCATGCCTCCCCTCGTAATGAACGATGGTTCCTCCCTTGCGTTGGAGGATGCCGAAAAAGCAGATTGTCTCGCCGACAGTCTAGAGAGTCAGTGCACTCCCTCTACCGCACCAGTGGACCCCGATCACCTCGAGTTGGTCGAGGACGAGGTGCTTCGCAGGGCAGCCCTCCCACCAGAAGGTCCCCCTCTAAAACCGATTTCCCCCGGTGAGGTCGTTGACATCATAAAGAGGCTGAAAACCAGATCAGCCCCGGGATCCGACAACATCTCCAACAGAGTTGTGAAAAGTCTCCCGCCCCCGATCGTCGGTCTGCTAGTGGCCATATTCAACGCCCTGCTAGCCGACTGCTCCTTCCCAGACGCCTGGAAAGAGGCCGTAGTGATAGGTATTCCGAAGCCCGGAAAGCCAAGGAACCTACCCAACAGCTACCGTCCGATCAGCCTACTGAACACCTTGGGCAAACTTTACGAGCGCATCATTCTATAGCGTCTGCGCCATTTCACCGCAGAGAACAACCTCCTCCCCGACGAACAGTTCGGATTCAGGAGCAACCACTCTTGCGTCCATCAAGTGCACCGACTGACCGAGCACATTTTGGCCGGTCTCGAGCACAGACAAACGATCGACACCTGCGCCGTCCTATTCGACGTCGCAAAGGCGTTCGACAAAGTCTAGCACGAAGGCTTGATATTCAAGCTTTACTCTCACAAAGTGCCAGACCGTCTAGTCAAAGTCCTTCGAGACTACCTCTTGAATCGCTCCTTCCGCTTTCGCGCCGAGTACGCTCTCTCCTCGCCCCGGCCGATTAAAGCCGGCGTCCCTGAAGGCTCTTGCCTCTCCCCGCTACTCTTCTCGCTCTACACGAGCAACATACCGAAGACCCCTTCGTCAAAATGGCCCTTTTCGCGGACGACACCGCTGTTTTTCACTCCTCCAGAGCTCCGGGTATTATAACGAAGCGCCTACAGAACGTGACCACCCGCCTAGGCGAGTGGTTCCGGACGTGGCGAATCGATGTAAACCCGGAGAAAAGTGAAGCCATTCACTTCTCCCACCGTAGGACATCAACCCTTCTCAAGAAGGCGAAAAAACGCGGCCATGAACTTGGTCAGCTCTCCCTCTTCGGCCAGCCGATTCCATGGAGAAGCTCGGTCAAATACCTCGGCGTCACACTCGACACCAGACTCAATTTCGTCGCCTACATCCGCGAGGCGAGAAAGAAAGCGGCCCAAGTACTGGGCAAGCTATACCCCTTGCTGTGTAAGAAGAGCAAGCTCTCCCTCAGACACAAGCTTCACCTTTACAAGGTATGCGTAAGACCTATAATGTCTTACGCAAGCGTTGTCTTCGCCCATTCGTCCGAAGACCGACTCAAACCTCTGCAGACTCTCCAGAACTGTTTCACCCACATAGCGACTGGTGCCGAATAGTACCAGCGCAATGTGGACAATTACAGCGACCTTTAACTCTCAGTAGTACAACACCAACAACTCAAACACAACTCCTACACTAGTAGCTCGCTGGCCTAATGGTTAGAGCGTGCGGCTTTCATTCCGAAGGTCGCGGGTTCAAACCTCGGCATGTACCAATGACTTAATAAAATATTTTAATTATGTACATTTGAGAACTTTAGTTACAACAGCGAGATACAAAAACGGTGAAGGAAAACATCGTGAGGAAATCCGCACACTGATATCATCTTTGTGTGTGTGTGTGTGTGTGGTGGTCCCAATAAAGTGGCAACAGGCTCGCCCCCTGTTACATGGGACCTAATCTGACCACATCTGGCGAAACGTGGGTGGTTTATTCACCTCTGCCTACCACTACTGGGAAAAAGGCGTGACTATTTAAAAAAACATTAAAAAAAAATTTAACTCCCAACGATCAAGGACCACTTCAGAGAGTGCTCCGTGACCTACTTCGCCAAGACTGCAACTCATCCCAACCCTCTGGTGGTCAGCGCGGCCAACTACGCGCTACCTCCGAATCTCAGGACGAAAAAGCGCAGACCGCGGCACGTGCTTATTCCGACATCCCAAGGGGTCCCCCGCAATCCACACACACACACCCACAGTAACCCACAGTCACCGACAGCACCGACGTCACCACACACGCTTCGGACACTACCAACACACTCCGAATCTCAGCATCACGCCGCCCTCGCTTCAGAACGCGGCGCCGCAGCTACTCACACACCGCGTACACCAAGTACACCCGCGATCGTGGGCGGTCCTCGCCGCCCAGAGATTCCGAAACAGGCGAAGGTAGTCGGGGAACGGTTCCGCGCCCGGCCTCGACGGCCGAGTAGAGTCGCCAGGTAAAGAACAACAAGAACCAGACACACACAATAAACAGAATCATCCGCCAGATAGCTACATTCCGCGTAACACATTTGGTTTCTGAAACCACAGGCCGTGGATCCGGGTCCACGATCCCAGTGTCAGATGAGCTGTAAGAGCCGCTGCAGCTTGCAGCCCGATCTACATCATGAATATTGTCAACAGAATAAGTCAGTACTAACGATTTCTAGACTCAAAAGATTAAAGCAAGAGTTGCAAACAAAGAAGTTGCTTATGAAAGTGGAGGAAGCGATAGAGGTGTGCCAGGATCGTAGCAGGTGGAGACAGGTGGTCTCTGCCTACCCCACTGGGAACGAGGCGTGATATATATGTATGTATGTATGTATGCAAACAAAATCCGGAGAAGTTAGAAATACTAGTCGATTTTGTGTATAGTGTTACAAAGATACGATAAAACAATTTGGACGAAAACAGGCGAAAAATAAAACTAAAAAGGTCGATACTTTTTGTACTCAATGTGATGGAGTTCTGTTACATAACAATGAACTTAAACAGATATGTTTAAATTGTTTTAATTAACTTCATTGTTATGTATAGTTGTTATTTTTGGACAACTAATTTAAGTTTTCTGAAATCTATAAGGAAACGTCATTAACCCAAGAGATTGATTGATTGAACATGAAACCTTTTTGGTGTTTGTATAACAATGATTCCCTAAAATATGCAATTAATATAAGAAAAGATAGGTCTATATATAGATGTGTTACTCTAAAATAATCCTGGTCTAGCAATTAAAAGAAAAATTAAAATCAAGACTTTTATTCGTAGCATTTTAGTATAATTAATATTTTTACCACCATTTCTTAATGAGGTTCCTCTGAACGGAGAAGAAAGGGCGAAAGAAACTCCTCAGGTATCCTCTCTTTTATCAATTTTTTATGTAAATAGCGGATTACCGAACTATATTAGAGCTAAAATATTCTGAACTTACATGATTACACATAAAAATAGCTAAAGTACAACAATAATTACAAGCATATTAAGATTAATGTATCCACACAATGGACTGAATTTGACATCACTCTTACAAGTTAAGGGACAATGAAACCATAGCAGGTTAAGCTCTCATTTACTGAGAAGATGCCATCTAATTTTTAAAATGACTAGCAGTAACCAAAACACATGTCGCCTTGGAATCGAACCCAGGATCTCCGTGTTCCAAAGCGTTCCACAAAGACAGTTAAACATTAAACAATAATAAAATTATTAAAATAAATACCTATGTACTACAGATTTTTACATAAACAGGCCTCTATATATTGAAAATAGATGATTAACACACGAATTATCGCCATGAAAATTTAATAAATGGCTGGTTTATACTACAACATCTTGATTCTAATTTTAATCTTTATAAGTCATTTACCATCCCACTACTTAAAATGCAGGCCACATTACATAAAAGATTAAATACAAGTAATATAAGTTATGCTAATTTGATGGGTTTGATGGTAGGCATCCTCAAACAATATACAGAGACCAATTAATAGTAAATTGTTAAAATGTAACAAACTATAAATAATTAAAATATTGAACACTAAAAATCCTAAACAATCTTCACAATTTAAACTCTTTTTGATTGCATATAATTTTTTAAAACATTACAGCTCATAACATCTAATGAATAATATAATACTCAGAGGCTCAAGTTCGATTCCCATAGCTTTTGGTAACAGAGAAGGTATAGAAACAATCATCCTTAACCCTTTTAGTGCCACGGAACGCAGTCGCGCTTTTGACAGTTCACTTTTGGTGCGCACACGTGACGGTCGTGTTACCGCATTTCTATTTTTATTAATTATATTGCTCTCTAATTATCTTCGATAGAATATTTTTTACATAAACATCGTGATTATTATTTTTTTAATATTTCTAATTTTCATTTCAAAATGTCGGACACAAGTGAAATTTACGATACAGACGTTGAAATGAAAGAACAATTTGAAAACTGCGTTAGTGATTATGAGAGTGATAGCGGAAGTGATATTATTCCTGTCAATCGGAGGTTGCGTGTTATTAGTGACAGTAGTGATATATCATCCTCACGATGATCTTGAAAAGACGACGCAATCAAACGCGCAATTTGTGGAACTACCATCAAATGCCATGTTTACAAAACAAACAGCATGCTTTTCTTGAAGTATGTGGACCCAAGCATGCTCCTCAAGGTGACGCAGCCCCATTGGAGTATATCAATTTATTTTTCAACGAGTTTTTGTATAACAAGATGGTTTTCGAAACTAATCGGTATGCTTTGAAATTTTTTGAATCACATCGAAATTTGAAACCTAATTCACGCGCGAAATATTGGAAGCCTTGTACAATACCAGAAATGGAAGCATTTGTGGCAGTACTCCTAGAAATGGGTATCACAAGAAGGCCTACTATTTCTTCTTACTGGAATAAAAATCACGTCACATCCGGTGGTTTTCTAACATGTTTTCCAGGAACAGATTTAAATTAGTTTTGAAATTTTTCCATATAGTTGACAATGCGACTAGCATCACCAGGAAATTCCGAATACAACCCATGTGCCAGATTTGACTTCATTATAGAACATGCAAACACAGTTTTTCGTCAGCATTATGTGCCCAATAAACAGCTAAGCATAGTTGAATCTTTGGTTGGAACAAAATGTCACACTACCAGTAAATAAGTAAAAAATAAACCAACAAACAATATATACTAAACAACAAACATTATAAATGGAGCATAAAATTTTGGATGCTCTGTGAATCTGGTACTAAATATTGTTTAGGTTTTTATTATTATCGTGGGGCACAATCTAATGAAGATAAGGATGAAATAAAAAAGATAGGTGTTGGTTCTCTTGTGGTGGAAAAACTCCTAAGTTTAGGAAAATATTTCGATAAAGGATACCATGTATTTACCGACAATTTTTATACCAGTATACCAGTTAGCCAAATCACTTTTGGAGAAAGGAACATACATAACTGGCATGATAAGGCGCAACAGAAAGCTCATACCCAAAGAAAGAAAGTAACAAAAGTTGGTGAGCCTAAATATTTTAGTAAAGGAAAAATTTTAATGTTCTCATCGCGATAAACAGACAAAAAAATCCAGTTATCCTCATTTCCAATGATATCAATGTTGGAAACGTTACAGTAAAAAAGAGACGTGGAAATTGTGAAACAGAAAAAATCAAGCCACTTATGATACATGCCTACAATCAATTCATGGGCAGTGTGGACGAATCTGATAAAATACTAAACTCATACATAAATCAGAGACAGTGAAGTTTAGGAAAAAAAAGTAGTGTCCAATATTTTTGGACGAATGACTGATTCGACTGACAGATAAACTCATACATAATTTACCAGCATAATTCCAATAAGAAAATGACTACGCTAGAATTTACTTCTAGTGTTATAAATGCAATAGAGAAAAAATGGATAGATGGAAAAAATTAAGCTGAAACATATACTTCGTCGAAACCGACTTATGGCTTGGAAAAGTTGCCAGGACGAAATTTACGATGATGTGTGGTATGCAGCAGTAAGGACAGAAGTGCAGTGAAAAGATCAAACTTAATTTGCTCCATGTGTAAAAAAGGACTGCATGGTGTTTGTGTAAGAACACACGTTTGTAAATAAATTCTCTTCATTCTGTAAATATTTTGTCAATAAATGTGTAGATGTGTTTCTGTTTTTATTATCATAGTATAAAATCTTCTGAAGAGAATGTTGAAAAAATTATGAATATTCGAGTGTTGTAACGGAAATGGTGAATATTTCTTTTGTTCATATAAATTATCTATAAAAATGCACTTTTTTACTGGCATTTTTCGCATATGTTAGTTAAATATGGATGGCACTAAAAGGGTTAAAGACCATGAGATAAGTAAACCCGCAATATTGGATAAGCCTTGTTTCTCTTTTTGATAGAGGGTCCTAAATCCCACCAGTGGGTACATATTGGAGGCTGTTTAATATCTTTTATATGGTCTAACAGTTCTTATGTTACAAATTAAGACAAGTTACAATGTAAATATAGATGATGCCGAATGACTGTGTCCACTGCAACAAAGATATATAATAAATAAAAAGAATATCCCTTTACAAACAATAAGTACAATGGCTACCATTCATCAATCAAGGAAAAACTCCATAATCACCTCATTTGATGAGCCAGGATCAATGTGGCTGTAGAGGTTTAGCTCGCCATTCTTGTTAAGACCCGGATATGTGTAGAACAATTTGCTGCTCATCAGTGTTTCCATCAAAATATGACATGGATTTCTATAAGAAAAGAGTAATCAAGTTGTTATTATTACTGCATTATTTAGATCACCATTTAAAACATTATGGGACCATAGTTAAGCCCCAATCTATTTAATTTAAGAAAATGGATACTAAATATCCTTTCTCTTGGATAATAAACTATTCACTCGTTAATATAGCGTTGGGGTGATATACACAATACATTGCTATCGTCGCCTAGAGTTAGTCAAGAACATAGACAGGAAAATTCTTTATAACAAGAGATGCGCTATGGGCGGTCGGTCTTATTACTAAAATCAATCTCTTCCAGACAACCTTTGGGTGGAAAATATGAAAAAATAACCGAAAATTTGGTGTGGGTACTTAATTTATATATATACATTCATACATACACATACATGGATAATATAATAATATTGTTAACATTGTCTCTTTACTCCAGTAAAATCACTATATTCCAGTGATAATCTCTTACAACTAATGAAGTCTGAAGCTACGACCACAATGTGGTGCTGAGTATATCATCCAACTAGCGCCGTTATTATGGGCTGTCTCCCACATCCTTTGTATAGTAAATTAGTGCACAAATAATAGAAACTTACAATTTAATTACCAATCCATGTTGAAGAAGTACTATAAACCAGATTCAAGTTTTCCAATATCATCAGTCTAGCCCATCGGTACATCATTCCTGTAAACAGAGCAAACTTACTATATTATTCCAACACTATATATTTTTTTTAATCTTATCAACTTCCACATAATTAAAACATCCATCCAAAAGGACAAGAGGTTGTTAGCGACGCATTAAATACACTCTTTTAAAAAATTGTATAACAGTACATATAATATTAAAAGTAACCTATACAAGATACATAATATGTTGCAAAAAAACAGTAATATCCAGTTTGGAGCGAGTTGAAGCTAATGAACGAACTTACTACAGTAACAAAGAAGTTTTATCGCCAGGGAAATCTTAAACGATACACTGCATCTTGGGTGACAAGGTTATGTGGGGCTTCTACCCACTAAAACCTCCGTGGTCTAATTCATTACATTAGGGAGGAACTCCGGGATCTCCTACCAAACGCACCGGTGTCCCTTTGCACTCTGGCTAATATATCACACGAAAGCACACTATGTGGTACGAAAAGTACAAGACTACCATGCATTTGCTGTCGTCCTAAGGCTCGATTATTGCGTTTTGAGGGCGCCTCCTACCCTCAAGATTTTATAATCCGGAGACCCTTTTAGTCGCCTTGTACGACAGACAGAGAATACCTTAGTCCTATTCTTAATAGCCCGAGACTACAGAGCTGAGTAACCGAGATCTAATAACTCGGTATCTCAAACACAATGTGCTGCAGTGTACATCATCCTAACTAGTATCATATTGTTATGGACGGGCGTATTACTTAGCATCAGGTGAATATCTCGCTCATAGCGTCGCTTTATCGACTTCAAGGGAATGTCAAAACTTAATAAGTACTTACTTCTCGGTGAGCAGAAAACATAATTAGAGTCCATTTGACAAATATTTGGTGCTGCTTTACCCATTTCAGTAGTTTATAGGTGAATACCTGAAAAGCACAATCAAATATTTATAACAAATTTAGTCATAGTTTAAAAACAAGCAAAACTATTGTTATTGAAGATCAACTGGAGAGCCTTAAAAATAACTTTCTTTGACATTCTAAGAAACAGAAGAGTTCCCAAAAGAACTGTTACTGACGTTCTCTTAAATTGATGGAAGTTATCAAAAGAGAACTTCACTGCAGACATTCTTGAAAAATCATTGGTTTCAAAAGGAAGTTTTCTTTCAATGTCGCAGAAACAAGATTCAGTTCTCAAAAGAACTGTTCGTTATTGACACTCGAAGAACAGAAGATGATTCTTCACACTTGATTTTCTCAGAAACACAATGCCGTTCTCAAATATACTGTAACAGAGAAGTTACAAGAAACAGGAGATAGTCCTCAAAAGAACTTTTTATTGACGCCTCTAGAAACAATGGACAATTCTGAAAAGAATTTTTCCATTGACGTTCTTAGAAACAAAAGATAGTTCTCAAAAGAACTTTTTGTTGACGCAGATAGAAACAAGTAATAATTCTGAATAGAATTGTTCCATTGAAGTTATTAGAAACAGGAGGTAGTCCTCAAAAGAACTTTTTATTGACGCCTGTAGAAACAAAGGACAATTCTGAAAAGAACTGTTCCATTGACATTCTCAGAAATAGGAGATAGTTCTCAAAAGAACTTTTTGTTGACGCCTGTAGAAACAAAGAACAATTCTGAAAAGAACTGTTCCATTGGCATTGGTAGAAACAGGAGATAGTTCTCAAAAGAACTGATATGTATGGAGATAACCTTCTTAGCAATATATGTTTCAACCAAAAGCTGGTGATCAGATCATGATGGCAGCTCACTGAACTCTACTTCCATTCTGTATGTTAAAACATTAATGCAGCAAATATGAAAAGTTAGCCAATTTTGGTAATTCTAAGAACAAGAAGCAGTAACATCTGAAAGTATAACTATAAATACAATACATTAAGAAAAACTTGTAAATAAATTATCAAACAATGAAAAGATTACACACAAGATAGTTTAAAGAGTATAAACAACTAAGTTTGTCAAAGGTATTTAAAACAAAGTGCATATACAAACAAAAATTTTAAAATCTCTTCATTTGTCTTCATATGCTTGTAACAATCACAAGCAACAATAAAAGTGGCCTCCATAGTTCAATAGATAAATGTGTATCTTTACCTCTGTGACACTTTGTAAGTTCGTGTTCAGGTAACTATATATCTTTATATATATGAGGCGTCTTCTCGAACCATGGTATACATACATGAGTTTCGGTGAAGGAAAACATCTTCAAAAAATACTCTGACATGTTCCATGTATAGCTCATGTGTATATGGCCTGTATGGTGGTCTCGGCCAAACCACACTAATAATACTAATATATGAAAGAGTATTTTGGGCAATTCAATACACTACTTTACTCTTCACACATGAACAGGAGCCATGAAATGATTTGGTGGACAAAATGAAATCCATTTACTTTATATTATAATAATAAAAGCAAAATACATTAAATTCACACATTTGTATGTTTGCAACATTATTAACTTCATATTTTAACAAATTGTCCAGGTTTCTGTATGATTTTTTTATTTTAATATCAGGAGCTTGAGTTAGTTCTCGATTTTTCTTTTACAAAATAAAAGCTTTATATAAATTATAAGGACCAAAATGTTACATTCAAAGTATCGTACATCACCAGCGACTATTTACTCTAATCTTTCTGACAGTATTCCTTTTTTAGCTTCTTCATAGGAATGAAAGTGCTGGTCAGCTAGGCTATGTGCCTTCGAATGCAATAGGTGAAAATCAGGAGCTGTCAGGTCAATACAGCTGGTGGAGGTAGAACTCCCGAATGAATCGTTTCCAAGTAGGTTTTCACTGGTTTTGCAACATTAGGGTGATCATTGTCATGTAGTAAAAACAGTTTGTCTTGTCTCTCAGCTCGTATAGCGACGGTTTTTCTTTTAAGGTTCGATTTAAACGCATCAATCGAAGTCGATAGCGATCCTCTTGGTAGTCTCATTCGGTTTGAGTATTTCATAACTTTCTCTTTTCTCTCTAATAGATTTTCTATGCTTTGGATTATAGTAGTGTATCCACTTTTCATCGCCAGTCACGACGCGGTGCAGAAGACCTGTTCTTTGCTGCCATTGAAGCAATAGTGAGAAAACGCCATTCGACTTCTCTCCTCTCCTTCCTTTTTAAACGTATTGAAACAATAAACTCTTCTACTACTTGTAATGTTTTCAAAAGGTCTGCTAGCATCTAACATCTGTGCTGATCGAGTGATTCCTCCAACTATTAGTCTTTAAATTTTGCGGCAATCGGTGCGCCAGAACGTTATTTATACTCAAGTTCAAAATCATTATTTTTAAAGGATCGGTAACAGTCTCTGCATATCGTTTCCGACAATGCATTGTCACCATTATTCTCAAAAATAATTCAATGTGCTTTTAGCTGCAGATTTCTTTTGAATAAAGTAATGCAATAAATTTTCCCACAAATACACTTTATTTGGCACAAAAGTAGACATTTTCAGAACTAAAGTACTTTGTTTACACTAAAGTGAACTACCATACACTGTAATTTAAGGTTATATACACTTACCGCCTTGCATGTGTGTTACCATTTGAAATTCCACGAATTGCGAATTGAACGGTACTACTACTGCCACCTTTAAGATACAACAAGAACTTATTCAAGGTCTTAATATTTTTCAATAAACCAAATTTGGAGGCTCTAGCATAGACCGAATCAGACACAAAACATTGATACTCCTCCGCATCTACAATCTGTGATGACCACCCCAACTTCATACTTCTCTGTGTTCATAATATTTAAATTAAATTATAACCATCTTATTCTCTGAGAATCAATACTTCAAATGCTTTGTAGAAGCCACTGTAATAGGAATAAAGCTGCTGGTACTCTGATAACTATGTCCTCAATACATTTTTCACCTCAGCTCACAATGGTCTATTCCAACTCTTTAATTTTCATTGTTTAGTTGTATTTTGCCGTTAGCTGAAGCTGCAATTTGTGAATTACAAATTAAATCTATTCTCATGGTGATAATTTATGTCAACAGTTCATCAAAATTTTGTATAGTTATACCAGTGCAATGCTTTTGATGCACAATTATGAAAGTTTCACATGTTTTACTTTATCATTTATTACCTTTGTAGTGTTCAACTCCATCTCATTAAAACAATGACTGTTGACAATAGTTCTTTTGTGTTTAAATAGTTCATGAAGTGTTTATAACAATTTTCTCACAAATAGTGTTCTTATAAACAAACATGCTGTTCTCTCAATTATTCAACAATTTCTGAAAGTTGTCTTCTTATTTTTATTAATAAACCAGAAAAAAAAATATGGAAAATATTTTTTCCAACAATGAAATATAGCAACATATGTAGATTTAAATTTACAATCAATTTAGATTGAAAAATATATAGCTATGTGATAAATTATATGAGTACAAAATGAATGTTAATAGGGGGACCGGAAAGTAATGTCGTTTCTGCGCATGCCAATACTTGATTGTCATTTGTCAGCTCATTGTTTTGTTCAGAGGCGTACCAAAGACATTGTGAGGTTATAGTGATTTCTTTACTTATAGACAATTGAATTACAATTTTTTTTTGTAATTTTGGGTAAAATGGCCAGCCAAATACCAGAAGAGGTACACATCCGGCATTGCATGCTCTTTGAGTTTCGCAAGGGAAATAACGCAACAGTTGCTACCAAAACATTTGCGATGTTTATCCAAATGCAGTGGACATTCGTAAATGCCAAAGGTGGTTTTCCAAGTTCAAATCGGGTAATTTTGATCTTTCCGACTCGTATCGATCAGGAAGACCATCAGCGTTAGACAACGACGTGTTAAGGGCGTAAGTGGAAGCAAATCCGTGTCAGACGATCGAGGAATTGTCAAACAGTCTCAACAAACCTTGGTCGACCATCCAAGAACATTTGAAGCAGATTGGAAAAGTAAGCAGAGCAGGTGTTTGGGTCCCGCATAATCTGTCCGAACAGAATAAGGCTAACCGATCAATCACATGCAACTTATTGCTTCAACGACACAACACAGAAGCGTTTTTTGATCGCTTGATCACAGGAGATGAGAAATGGGTCTTGTATGATAACCCAAAACGCAAAAGGCAGTGGCTCTCTCCAAATGAAATCCCTCGGAGTACTGCTAAGCCAGGTTTACACCCCAAAAAAGCGCTTTTGTGTGTTTGGTGGAGTATTCGCGGCATTGTTCATTTTGAATTACTGAAACCTGGAGAAACTGTTACTGCAGACCTCTACAGCGAACAATTGCAGCGAGTCAATCAATCTTTAATTGAAAAGTGGCCAGCGATTGTCAACCGAAAAGGCGTCATTCTCCAACATGACAATGCAAGACCGCACTGCGCAAGGCGAACTCTAGAAAAAATTAATGAATTGGGGTGGGAGGTGCTGCCTCATCCACCATATTCGCCCGATGTTGCACCATCGGATTTCCACTTATTCCGAGCGCTGCAACACTTTTTAAGTGGCAAAACATTTGCAAATTTGGATGATATCCAAAATGCCATCTC
The DNA here is from genome assembly GCA_029286815.1 of Troides helena. Lineage (NCBI taxonomy): Eukaryota > Metazoa > Arthropoda > Insecta > Lepidoptera > Papilionidae > Troides > Troides helena. The sequence goes on along the minus strand of JAGSMV010000050.1, from coordinate 28,311 downwards.
TAGATATTTTGCCGAAAAACCAATTAATTTTTATCGATCAGGGATTGAAAATTTACTCACTAGATGGCAAAAGGTTATTGACAATGATGGGGAATACATCATTGATTAAAAATAAAGACTCGTTAAAAATGTATGTGTTTGTATTTAGCGTAAGAAAACGACATTACTTTCCGGTCCCCCTAATATTTACCTGTGCCCAGAAAAGTCTTGAGAAAATACTTTCCACATAGCCTTGACTTAACGAACTGATCGACGCGTTTTAAAAATGCAAAATCGTTATAAGCACTAAAACCGTAATAGGAATCGTAAAATGAATATACACAAATCGCAAACACTATAAAAAAATTCTTTTGTTCACAGAAACGGGAGTCCTCAAAAGAACTTTTATAATTAAAAAACAGGGTAGTCTTAAAAGGAAATCAACAACATCAGCAATCTCCATAGAAACAAGAGGCAGTTCTCAGAAGAACTTTAACACTACATGCAACCACTTGTGAACACATCCTTAAAGCAGTGTCGTAACTTGTATCATAACAATTAGTTGAAAATCCTGAATTACTTACAGTGTCATATTTTTATCACCTGTACCACAAGTCACAGCAATAGATGGACCTGTAAAAAGTATATTTCATATTTAAATACATGTTATAGTTTCTCAATTTATTATAAATATGAGCAAGATTTATAAATATCCATGTTGTGTCTGTTTGTAGATGAGTACATAGCTGAATAAGTCATATTGTACATACATAAAATATTTATTCTAAATGTATGTATACATATACATGAGGGTATATATTTCTTACAAACTCCAAACAGAAGTGAACTGATATGAATAAGTTTAACATTGTTATTAAGCAAAATAATATGAGAAATGATGAAAAGAACTTATATGTAACCAATCTAAAAATTGTACATTTATAGATGAAATAAAGCAAACCAATCTACTATTACTAAATAAGGGAAAAACAAATATATTATTAATGTTTACATATTAAATACACATATAAAAAAGAAATTCACCATGTAAAATAAAGTATTTGTTATAAATGCGGACACCTCTCTGTTAAAATGGTAATGATTACTATTAATTAATCCACAGTTTGTGTATTAGACAATATGAAAAGTTGTATTAAACAAAAAACTAGGACAAGTTAATACTATACAAAATATAGATAAGGAGAGATGATAAAAAAAGTTATAAAACATCTCAAACTAGTTTTAGTTAATATCCTATATAGAATAGTAACAATACTTTAAAAAGTATACTGCTGAATTGTATAGCACAATTAAATATAAAAAATAATAATTTCATGCAACTTGTTTTCAATGAAAAAAACTAAATATTATATTTAAAAAGTTTCGCCCGTGATACACATATTGCACGAATTCTTCTAATCAAAGAAAAAATCTTTTAATAAAAGAAAAAGTTCTTGTAATAAAAAAATAATTCAAGACAGAGAATTATTTTCACAATGGAGTAAAGTTGAATGTATGGTCTGATTCCACATTGTGTTGTGGCTGTGAATGGTAAAATGTCCTGGTCCAAAATACTCTGGCATAAGGTGGTAACAGTCAAAATGAAGAACAACAATGTTTTAAAGGGTGGTTGGTTTACAATGAGTGATAACTAGCCAGGCAAATTTGTCACTAACCAAAAGACAAAGAATAAATAAAAAAATTAAGAATCTCACCTTTCAAATGAATTAATTTATTTTATAACTTCATAGAAGCTGCCAGAGTCCCTTTTTTTTCTGAACTCCAATGTTTCTCTGTACAAATTTTTTTTTTTTAATATTAAGGTAGTTTCTTTTTACAGTGGGGTTTTAATATTAATAGTAAGATTATATATATCGCACAACCTAACATGGTACATATATACAGATATAAACAAAATTTGCCATAATATATAATAATCTAAAGAAACGTCACTTTTACTATTTTCATGTTAACCTCATGGTTACAGAATGATTTTGACAAATTTTAACCACCAACTAAATTATACATAAATTATTATTGTTTCTTTTTACCTTAGGTGATTGATCGGCTTAGGAAGAGTTCTTGTGACGAAGTGAGGTGTTAATAAACCCATTTTAAAATTCTTTACAAAACGTTGATTATATGGAGTTCAATCTGAAACATGGATCATTAACAATTACTATTTTCCAATAATAATTACATAAAACTCTGATGCTACGAGACTACACAGTGGTGATACCCACACATATCAGACCTCTAAGACAAATAATTATTAATTGAATACCAACCGACTTTAACTACAACAAAATGGAAACCAGCTTTGATACTCGATTTCTATCTACACTAAGAATAAAACATACAAATTAATAAAAAAATAGAACGTCAACCAACTATTTATATTTATAAGTATATAAATATAAAAAAATAGCTAATGAAGAAATTATTTTTGTACAATGGCGAATTAAGACGCCATTAAAGAAAAACGACGCCTACTCACAACAAATTGAGCGACGGAGTTCATGTATGTTTTTTTTTACTTAAACATATACTTTGCTCTGGCTTAGGACGACGAAAAATAGGAGTTAATTATTTAAAAGCATTTCCATGATTTTAAAATAGCAATCAATCAAAATGTCTAGTAAGTAACGAATATTCCCTTTTCAATTTTATCAAATGTTAAACACCGGCCTTAGCAAAGTAACATAAAATACAATTTATTTTGTAAATAATATGAATTATAACAATATTATAAGTTTTCAACATACCATGAACTTCGATCAAGTCTTTACGCTCACGTTTACTAGACTAACTAGGGATGTTGATCAGTGTGACCGTTTTAAAAAATGCTTATCTACCAAAACTACAAGATGCCAATACTAAATAATACCAAAACTCATACTGCATTATACAAAAAAAATACTAAAATAAAAAGTAGAACAGGAAAAATTTAATTAAAACACTTTTTATCAGTTACTTTTTTGATTTTACTAATTACATACCTTCATTATACTGACATATTATAATTAATATATTTAAATCAAACAAATTATAATAATAAATGTTTACAATAAGTTTTATTACAAATAGTAAGTATTCGACAGATAATTTTTTACCATACCTTCGGTGGGTCAAATGAGACACAACCTACACTCCCTTCACTTAGACCTTGCTTAACATGCAACAGACACGTAATATGTTTAGCTAAAAAGCTCTTTCTGTATTTAGTTTTTATATGATTAACTTTTGAAAAAATTCTTTCGCATTCAGCGTTTGAAATGGGTATGTACATTACACATTTTACAAAATTAGTTAAATTTTTGGGCATAGGAACATTTTTACTGTTAACAATACAGCACTACTACTACTAGCACCACATATCAGGTTTTGTACCTCCGAATCATACTTAATTTGACGATATTCCTTGTCAATTTATCGTTATACTGTATCATTTGTAGTATTATTTGGAAACCCGTTCATAACACTGATAAGACATAAAAAAAAATTTATAAGCCGCTACTTGTGTTTATGAAACGTAAAGCGGAAAATATTTTTTCATTAATGGGAAATCGACATTTAAGCCGAGTACATAACTCTACCAAAAAACTTTGTCACCTTTTTAAAGTCTCTAACTACGATACTTCTGTTACTTGGTTGATTTCTTAACAGCGCTATTTCATTAGATACTTTTATCAAATTCAATTCAAAAAAATAATGAAAATTAATATCTCATTTAATTCTACAAAATTTATATTACTGTTAGGATATATGTCATCAATAGCAGTGGCACGAATATAGCCGCTTTTCATATAGCAACTTAATATTGTTTTAAACTTTTTAGTCAAATCCCGATAAAATGTATGAACAACACATGTATTACCTTGAAATATTATGTTAAATTTTTTGACTATATGCAAAATATAATCTAAAAACAACTTTTTGTTTTTAGATTATATGCAGAGCTTTATTTATTTTAGAAACTTTTATGCAAATCACCGAATGGCTAGAGTCATGTTCCACGAGATGTTTTTGCTGAAAATACAGCTAAGTACGTTTTGGGATCTCACGGCCACGTACCGGAAGACGTAGCGTGGGTAGACCCCCACAAGGTGGACCGACGACCTGGTCAAGGTCGCTGGCAACCATTGGATGCGGGTGGCCCAGGACCGGTCTGAGTGGAAATCTTTGGGGGAGGCCTTTGTCCAGCAGTGGACGTCTTCCGGCTGATTGGATTGGATTGGACAGCTATGTGCATTCCACTGTGCAATTTATACAGCCGTGTTGTGATGATTGTGATAGTGACGTAGTGATGCCTTGATTCCACATAGGTCTGAAATTCTGCAAAATCTCTTTTGCGTTTGTTACTATGGCCAAAATAATTATAGACTTCATTCACAATTCGATCCAATGCTTTAAGAAACTTTTTACAGCCATAACTTACAGCTAATGCTGATAAATGACCCGCACATTTTACAAAAATACAATTATAATTGGCCGACTTAATCTTTGCAACCACACTGTTATTTCTACCAAACATTACATTTGTATTTTTATCTTTTGTCAATAATGCCGAAAATTTAGGATATTGTTCCCACTCAAATCAATATTTCTGATCGTATTTGCACTTCATTATCTTCACTACACACGCACGATAACACAGAGAGACATAAAAAAAGAACATAAAATTCCGTGGTCCCTTTTATACTTATTGCTAGGAATAATTTTTTAAGTTTCAGTAATTCCCCATGACGTAAAACATGTAACGTAGATATGTAGCTAAAGCACGATTCGCGGCTTTGTTAGCATTAACCGTTCGAAAGAAACAAAATGATACAGTTGCCGTAAACATCAGACAAAGATAAAATTATGTGAACGAAATACGAATGATAGGAAATTAGTGTTTTCCGCCCAACCCAAAAATATATCTATAATGTGTTTATACATGTAGAAAGTTTAAAAATGTACCAAAAAATACCAGAATATGAAAGGATACCAAAAAAAAAACTAAATTAATTTTAGGGAGCTCAAATTATACCAATTTGGTACTGAATATACTAGAAACGTTCACACTAATGTTGATATTTATCGATGGTGTATACACTAGTATTGGACGATATAAATCGATATTTCAAAAAATATCGATACTTGTACGCGATATATCGCTTCAATCCGATATTATCGAATCATCTACTATCGAATGTAATATTGATATATTTCATCCGATATACCAAATATCGTGTCACATTAAATTTTTTTTTTATCTACTTATTACTTTAAATCTGCAACATTGTCAATTTGAGTAAAAATAAAAAAAAACCCCAGATTATTGAAAACTAGCTTTTGCAATAACGAAACGTAGACCACTCTCCGCGAAAGCAGCACTTGTATCAAAACTTTTATAATCTGTGGTGTCTATGGTTAATTGTCTTTGGGTGACTGAGAGGAACCTTGAAAAAGCGCGGTTGATTTTAAACTTTAATTTTTTCCTATAAATAGTATTTTTTATAATTAAAGTGAATTTAAATACTGCTATTAGCTACTGAAAAGCACAATAGCAATGGAGGTAAACGAGGGGGGCTCAACCGCCCGCCTATCAGCCTTATTACAAAACGAATTATAAAAGATGTTATCTGGAAAACTCAACCAACACAGACTAAAGTGTTTGTGGAATCCACAAAAGATGATAGATTGAGCAACAAGAGCCCTATATACTTAAACCATATTTTCGCAACGGACATAAAAGGTGTGACGGTTATTCAGAGGGTGAATACCATTAAAATAGCATTTATTTTCAAACAATATAATACGGCTAATAACTTTATTAATAACACCACTTTCTCACAAAACATGACATGAAGGCGTTCATACCGGCATCATTACATTTGTTCCAGCGAAATTACAAAAAATTTTACACAAGACTTTCTTCAATTTATGAAATAGTGGCAATAAGGTTTTCATAGAAAGGGCAAGGGCGCATTGCATTGCAGACTGTAAGCATCACTTTTTCAACTAGTATACTGCCTAATAATGTACAATATGATCTATTCTCGTAGAGTTTTCGAATACATTCCATCATTACTACAGTGCTATAGGTGTTTTAAATTTAATCATTCAGCAAAGATTTGTAATGGTAAACAAAGATGTAGTATTTGCAGATGTGAGCACTAGTATAAAGAATGTGATAAACCAATAGAAATCAGCTACATAAATTGTAATTGGCCTCATCTTGCGATATCTAGATTATGTCCTATTAAAACAAAGAAGATTATTGAAAAGAAAAACAATATATCTTATGCATGTGTTGCCTTAACAAAACAAGTCACCACCAATGAAACAGATTTCTCTCCCCTCCCACCACCATAACCTGTAAATAGTAATGTTATTGTAAATAAGTCTGTACAAGATGTGAATAAAATAAAAATAGTCCATTCTAAGGACCTTAAAACGCAAATAATTTCCTACAATGATGTTATTATGGCCTTAGTGCAGACATTGGTGGAATTAGCGAATAAAGATGACAGTACACCCACTAATATTAAACCTATTAAATATGCATTATTAAAAAACTTAACATAATTTTTCTGAAAGGAAGAAGATTGTGTAGGACCTAGTTAAAGGGTAAAAAACCTTTATTAATCCAATTTTTAAAACAAAATATTGATATTTGCCTTCTTAATGAGACATGGTTTAAAGATAATAAGTTTAAAATACCAGGATATAATATTTATAAGAAAAATTCAAACAATCCACATAACGGAGTTGCAATAGTGATAAAACCATACCTGAACTATAATATATTAAATACTAGATTTTATGAAGACATTCAAACAGTTGCTGTATCTGTATCAACTGGACACAGTAGTTTAACAATTCTCTGTATATACTGTCCACCTTCAAGTGGGCGTAGACGAATTAATAGACTCCTTTACATTATTATAATGATCAAGCAAAGCCCACATTTATGAGTAGCAATTTTAATACTCGTCATATTGCATTTGGTTGTCAGTCAATGAAAGGTAGTGGTCAGGAGTTATTTAATTTAATTGATGACTTAGATTTGTGTATTTCAAATTATGGTAAACCTACAACTATAAATCGCCCTAGACAAACTGCTTATGCCATTGATGTAAGTTTCATCAGAGGCAGCCTCGCCACTGATGAAACAGCCACTATGTGAAAAGTCTGTACATGATAATACAATGGGAAGTTACTATTATCCAACAATAACAGAGATTTCATTACATATAGATAAATATCATCTCATTTCCCCTGTAGATAGGTTCATATATAAAAAAGCTGACTGAGCAACATACACAGCTCTTTCAAAAACAATGTTTAATGATTTGATACTTCAATCACATGATCCTATTTCAACCTATATTTATTTCTGTTTTTATTTAGATACTCTTAAAGAAATGTCAATTTCAAAACAAACACTTTCAAAAACAGACCACCATTTCTCTGGTGGAATAGTATATGTGAACAGTGTTATTCTTTCATATAATGCACTAAAACTATATAGAAAAGTGCCTACTACTGAAAATTATATTAATTACAAAAGAAAAGACCCAGAAAAAGAGAACAATTTCAGAACAGAAAAAAATTTGATTGAATAACTTATGTAACACTTTTAATAGAAATACATAAATAAAATATGGAATTTATTCAAAATGTTTAAAGGCATAAGACCCAAGAATAAATTATATACAGATGAGCTTATAATAGAGTTGCCACGAATAGTGATTTAGCTGAATTTCGAAAGCAAACAATGTGTCCAAATAGGCTGAATACTGAATAGTAGCCTAATATTTGTGGCATGTTTTGTTTATATCTCCACTCTTAGATAAATTATCAGGTAATAGCAACTTAATTGAAGTAGATCAACTGAAATTCTTTTGAAATCAACAATGATAACCCAAATTCAAAATTTTTACTGGATCCATTTTCATGGTGTAAATTTTGAACACGCACTCTATATGAAATACAACTCCTGGCTTAGATGATTATCCTTACATTGTAATTAAAAACTTAGATGTACCACTCAAAAGTTTTTTCTTAACATACTCAATTTGTTTTGGTGTAATAAATCTATTCCACAGCCATGGAAAACACAGTGTGTTGTCCCAATACTTAAGCTCGACAAATCTCCTTAGTTTGCTAGTTCTTATAGACCAATTTTCTTGTTATCCTGTTGTGGTAAAATATTCGAAAATATGGTGAAAGTTGGTCTTGATTGGTATGTTGAATCCAAGTGTTTCATTCCACATATACAATGTGGCTTCCGTAGAGGGTGGTAGTAGTGCCAGACAGTTGTACCTCTTTAGTCTCTGACCTGAAAAATGCAAAACATAGAAAATTAAACACTGTTTGCATATTCCTAGATGTTCAAAGAGCTTTTGACAGTGTTGATCCTGGTATACTAGTTCAAGTCATGTCTAGGTTGGGTGTGCCCGGGCACTTATGATAGTGGATTTTTAATTTTTTGAACAACAAAACAATCTATGCTAGGCATAACAGTATTTTATATGGACCCAAATGTGCCTCAAGAGGCACAATGCAAGGTGTCACACTATCTCCATTACTATACAATATATACATAAGTGAAATTTGTAAATATATAAATATTTTACAATTTACTGATGACATTGTATTATACAGCAGTAATTACAACTTAGAGATTGCAATAGATAATATGAACAAATCCTTATTTCAACGACTACAATATTATAATGATCGTTTACATTTAAAAATTAACCTTTCTAAACATAGTGTTATGTTTTTTGGCAAGGAAGCCTCAAATTCAAATATTATTTACAATAATGAAATTGGAAATAGAGTTTCTTTAAAGAATTTTTTAGGAATAATACTGGACCCAAAACTAACTTTTGAAGCACATATTATTTATATATCCAAAAATGCCCACACAGGACTAAATGTTATCAGATTATTTTGTGGTGTAACATGGTGTGCAGATCCTAAAATGTTGTCAATATTGTATGGACATTTAGACTATAGCTCACTCGCTTATATGAATAGTTCTCATGTAAACAAATTAGACATAATGCAGAATAAGGCTTTAAGAATAATATCTGGTGCTATGTGCTCAACTCCCATTAGGGCCATCGAAGTTGAGACAAAAGTGATGCCTTGGATTTGAGGTGAATCTTACTTGCTTAAACATACTGTCTCAAACTAATAGCATCAAACAACTCTCAAGTAATAACCAAAATTGTACCTTATATAGATAGATCCCCAAGAAGACCATTAATAACAGCACAAGGTCTACTATGCAATAATTCTCCAAGACTGTCTGATATATTTCTGGGAATAGACATTATTTTTTCTAAAATTAGAAAACAGTTTCCTTGGGCATGTTACTCTTTCTTTTATCAGTGTACTTCACATCCAATTAATGTAGTTCAACAGACAATAAACAATAATTCCGAATTGCTTCAGTTTCTGCAGGAAAATACAATGTATTGTAATATCTAAACTGATGGGAGCAAAGCAAGTGATTATGTACATGCTGCTATATGATCCACAAGCAAAACTTACTCAAGTTTTGTTCTGCATGAACCTTGCTCTATATTTACGGCAGAGGCATATGCCGTGTATTAGGCATTAATGCATATTCGAGAAATCAATAACATTAAATACTTTTTAATAATTTCTGATTCCTTAAATTTGATAACAGTTTTAACTACCCTCACAGTTAAATTCAAGTCTAATTATATCCTTTACTTCATTAAACAAATAATTGTCCAATACCACAATAAAAATATCTAAATTTACTTTCTATGGGTGTCTACCCATAAAGGTATCTCTGGCAATGAAATGGCTGAAAAAACTGCATAGGAAGGAGGTAATGCTGTTGACGTTAGAAATACAATGTATGTTCCTATGTCCGATTACTTGCAATGTATTGACCAGAATACTCAAAGTTGTGATTAGAAATGTGGAAGAAAGATCAAGATACGAAAGGAAAACGGTATAGAAGCGTACACGAAAGCTTACCTGCAAGACCTTGGTATCATCGTATGCAAGATGCCACTTCCAGACTTTATTACTATCATAAATAGACTGCGTTTTGGTCATAATACTGCACCGTTTCTCCTTGCTCGACTTGGCACTTTTGCGAATAAAAATGTTCACATAGTAATTCAAGTGATGGAACTGTGGAGCACATCATCTTCGATTCAGTGGGTAGAATCTCCCATATAAATTGTTTTTCTATGAGATGAGATCCGAAGTTGTAGCATAACACAGTGTTACCGAGCTAATTGGTTTAACAGAGTAATAGTAATTTTTATCATTACGTGAACATTAAATTTGAAAACAAACCGTACGTTCTCTTTACTTATTTTTATTAATAATATAGATTTCTTTGCATTTCTGTAATTCTACTGTCACTCCTGTGTCTTAACGTGTTGATTAGTGCGCTAAATTGGCATTACGCACCTAACTAAAGTAGAATGTAAATTTCCTTGTGGCAACACTAAACATATTGCCGGTTGAGCTTCGTTGTTTTTTGTGTTTTGTCGTTTATTCATTTGGTTTAGATGAATATTACATTGGATTAATTAAAAAACTAAATGAAATTTTAATTTTTTAACATCGTTTATATGTTCACGTTGTTTTTTTTCGAGAAAAGACTCTGTTCACAAAATTGTTTTGGAAACGTGACTCTTGTGCTATATTTTCGTGTTAATTTGAGTTTTTGCGATTAAGAAATTAACTCGTCTTGTTGGTTTTGTTTTTGTTTGTTAATTTTAAGTTTATGTTGTTGAGAAACTGACTCCTGTGTTGTTTAATTTTTTTCGCGTCTTTTGCATAATTTTAATCATGCCTGATACTCATCGTACTTGTGAAGTTTGTGGTATCAAAGAAAGACATTATACTGAAAAACTGTTTTTCGCAAGGTTTCCTCTGGATGTCAATAGGTGAGTAAGTGAACTCCTTATTTGAATTTTTTTAGATGGGTTGCAAAGGGATGAAAGATTGTATGGAAGTATAGTCATTTTTAAAGCTAGAAGTTTGAAACGTATTATTTAGGCTGTTGATTAAATATAAATAAATATAACAAAGCTTTAGTTTTTTTGCTTTTAGTCAGATATATGTAAATAATAATGTAATTTAAAATTTTTAAATCTTCACCCTTGAGGGGGTAAAATAACAATATGACATAGGGTATAAAAGTTTGTATGGAAATATGCAAGGTTTTGTGGGCACAGCTAGTTAAAAATAATTTTATAAATAATAGATACTTAAATTTGAAAAATGTATAATTTAGTTTATAACAAGAACTATTTTAATTTAGTAGTAAAACTACCATTCATTTTGAATTTTAGATGTATAGAGTGGGTAAAGATGGTTGGCAAAGAAGATCTGGCTTATCTTCAAGTACATATGCTACATGATTTAAAACATGTTTGTGAAGTACATTTCTCAAGACGAGATTTTACAAAATCAAAGAAGCGCTTAAAAAAACTAGCTGTACCCAAACTAAACTTGACACTGCCACCATTGAAAGATGAAATTCTTGTTCAATTTTTGCAACTCAACTCGCAAGGTAATTGGGTACATATTTTTCATTTTGCACATTTTTACGAAAAATTTACTCAGTGAAGTCGAAGTCTAAAAAATCGATTTTATCTCAACTTATGATATAAGTTTTTATTTATGACATTAAGGATGTAAGTATAATTACTGTAAGTAAGCATAAAAGATGCTAAAATAATCAATCTTTAATCATTTATACTGAGCTCACAGGTGAGTGCATAATTAAATGTCTATATGTTCATAGTAAGCCAAAAAATATAGTCTTGATAGCCTAAGGAAGGGCTCCTTATAATAAAATAAACGAATTTCTATTTTCAATAGTGAAGTATAGATTCACCTGATGGATTCTTTACAAAATATTGTTCTTTAAAAATCTATTTATTTAGTCAAAATAATCGATTCTTAAATTAATCTATCTCGGATCGCCATCCCTAATCTAGAGAAAAGTAAGAATCAAGATTGTTCAAATTATATCAGCAATAAAAGAAATTCTAAATTTTAATCTTAATAGATTTCTACAATAATTTAAAATAATTAATTTTATTTTTCAGCGGATGTTACCCCACAAGGCCAGTTGGAGGTTCAGGCTATTCCTAGTGCTTCAATGCCAACATCCTCAAGTCACTATAGCAGTCTAGAGAAAAGTAAGAATCAATTTCATGAAAACAATTCTAAATTTTAGTATTAATGAAGATCTGTAAAAATAGTTCAAAATCCCTACTAATATTATAAATGCAAAAGTACCTTGTCTCTGTTACACTTTCACGTCTAAACCATTAAGTCTAGTTTAAATAAATGAATATTATTTTTTCAGCGCATGGTTCTGGTTGTGTATATTTAACAATACAACATAAGATTATAATACATACTAATTCTATTGTACTTCTTATATTTTTAACAGATGTCACCACACAAAGCCAGCAGAAAAAAAGTGAAAGTGGAATAAGAAAAAGAAAATTAGAAGATGTTAGTGAGTTTTGTATTTATAACGCCATCTACTTGTAGCACCACTTTTAACAATTGGTCAATAAGTGTTCATGTAATTTTTTAGTTTTAGATCTTACACCACGGAAAAGGAGGCCCTTAAGTGAATTGAGAAAAACAAAGTGCACATTGGCATCATAGACCCTTAAATGCGCTCTGTTGTATAAATACAACATTCAAATACCATAGATTAAAAATACCATGATTTTTTAACTATGTTGACTAATAATTCGTGTTTCTGAATGATATAATAATGATAATAATAACTCAGGCGGGTCCTCGTGAGAGGGAATCCCGCCCTGGGCCAGAAGACCCAGGCAGCCCCAACGTATCTGAGGGGGGCAACGCGTCGCTTAATACTGCCCAGTTTAGAACTGTTGCAGAAACAATACCAAATGCCGATACTTTATCCGGCAGTAGTAGACAATCGAAGAGACGAACCTTTAAAAAGAACACCAAAAAAACTACACAACAGACACAAAACGGCAATAGAACTCCAAGCCCATTCTCAACAACCTCATCATCCTCAGAAATTTATAATCCAAGTTCAATATCTAATTCATCCACAGCTTCATCAGATTATAGTTTAAGACGTTTAGTAAGTCCATCCTCAGATGTTGCACGGGAGGCGAACGCCTTTTTACCCGTGTCCACTAAGGCGGGAAAACCTAGAGTACGCATGACATGGAGTAAAGATGTAAATATTTTTATAATGCGTACCTTTTACTACATAACTAAATTAGAAACAGATATGACATGCTATAGAAAAGTATTACACGAAAAATTTTCGAATCAATACCCAGATATTAAAGTTACGGAACAAAGGGTTGCAGACCAAAGGAGAGCTATAATTAGAAACAAATTTTTATCACCAGAAATTTTAAATAATCTTATAGAAGAAACTAAAAGCCAATTACAAATAGATATTAACACTGAAGAACCACTACTAAACACTAACAGAATCGAAACACCACATTTAACTCCATTACTAAAAACAACGACAATCACAAATTCAAATATAACATGTACCGACTTCATTAGTAGCCAAAACATTAGTGTTGTGTCAGTAGAAGCTGAAAACATTTCCTTGTCAAATAAAAATCAAACAGAATCTTTGACAAACATATCGCAACAAATAGAACCTAAGCATGATTTAAATAAAAAATTCGAAAGAGCTTTATATATTTATTCAGGTATGGATCCAACACAGCGACCTAATTTACCTAAATTAAAATTCAGTAAAAACTTGACAAACTTAGTAAATTTATTTAACATTGATATACTACCGACATTTTTAACAATCGACTCTCAGCTTACAGACATTCACACACTCGTTTATTGTACAGCAGTAGTAATATCAAAAGAATTAGGATACGTTATTAACACAAATACAGTTCATAGCAGAAGTAATAAAAATAAAGGCAAGCCTCAATGGCAAATACGATTAGAAAAAAATATAGAACAACTGAGAATAGATATTGGTAGATTAACGCAATATATAAATAATAACAGATCAAAAGAATTGTAGACCATGTTGCAAACATATTTAAAAAACGCTGCTATACATACGAAACACGAAGAGACTAATAGAAAACCAGAAGAATATTTAGATACTTTGAAGCAGAAATTAGCTCTTAAAGCCCATAGACTAGCTAGGTACAAAAAAGGATTCGAGAGGAAAAGTGATAATAAATTATTTACAACTAATGAAAAATCTTTCTATCGCAAATTAACTGTACGAAATCAAAATTCCGCTAATACTGTCGATGAAACACCTTCCAAAGAAGAACTAGAACGGTTTTGGGCAAATATTTGGGAAAAGAAGTTCAACACAATACAGAAGCAGAATGGATAAAACAGGAAAGGAGTAAGTGGATAGATATAGAAGAGATGAAATATGATGATATAACAGAAATGGATATTAAGGTAACAGTTGGTAGGTTGCACAATTGGAAATCACCGGTATTGATAAAATACACAATTACTGATTTAAATATTTGCATTCTATTCATAGGACATTAGCTAGAGAGTTAAATAAGATAGTGACAGGAAAACAAGCGATTCCATATTTTATTACCAAAGGTATAACATACATGCTCCCTAAGAGTGGACCTTCACAATTGCCTTGACAGTATAGACCAATAACATGCCTTCCAACCGTATACAAGATCTTAACATCTGTTATCACAAACAAAATAAACAAACATGTCGAATTTAATAATATAATTGCAGAGGAGCAGAAAGGATGCAGGAGAGGCCATATGGGATGTAAAGAACAACTTATAATTGATTCCACAATTCATAAACATGCAGCAAACAACAATAGAAATCTACACTGTTCGTATATAGATTATAAGAAAGCATTTGACAGCATTCCTCACTCTTGGTTAGTACATGTCTTGGAACTATATAAAGTAAATCCACTAATTATTAACTTCCTTCAAAATATTATGCAAAACTGGAACACAACTCTACTTTTAAACACAAATAACACTACAATAAAAACACGGGAGATATCAATAAAAAATGGCATTTATCAAGGCGATTCCCTTAGCCCTTTATGGTTTTGCCTCGCCCTTAATCCACTTTCTAATATATTGAATTCACAAAAGCTGGATATAGAATTAAACACGATAACACCGAGACCATTTTGTCACACTTATTATACATGGACGATATCAAACTATATTCAAAAACAGACAAAGAAATGAAAATACTAATAGACTCAACTATACAATTTAGTAAAGATATAAATATGAAATTTGGGTTAGATAAATGTAAAACAGTACATATTATCAAAGGTAAACTGCATCCCGGCGACTATCCTGTATCCGATTTAGATATGATAAAAGCTATGGAACCAGGTGATCTGTATAAATATTTAGGTTACAATCAACACAAAGGTTTAGATCATAAAGCTATACGAACCAGTTTAGAAAATGAATATAAACGAAGAATTGTCAATATTTGTAAAACACGTTTAACTAGTAAGAATTTAATAAAGGCTATAAATACATTTGCAATACCAGTACTTACTTACTCATTCGGGATCATCAAATGGACAAAAACTGATTTACAAGCAATTGAACGGAAAACTAGGACAACTTTAACAAAATACCAGAACTTACACCCAAAATCTGCTATCGAAAGATTAACTATTAAAAGACAAAACGGTGGTAGAGGTCTTATAGATATAGAAAGCTTATGGAGAAAGCAGCTTAAGAACTTGCAACAGTTTTTTAACCAAAAGGCACTTACAAGTAATATACATAGAGCAATACAATGTAATGATGTAAAATGTATCCCTCTTAATTTAAAAGAAACCTGTGTTAATAACCCGGAAACAATAAACCATACTCAACAAGACCAGAAAATCGAAACTTGGAAAAGTAAATCCTTACATGGACGCCTTCCCCACGATTTGCAACAATCTTATGTAGATAGTGTGGCATCCAATAAATGGCTTAAAATAGGTTCACTTTACCCTGAAACTGAAGGTTTTATAATCGCTATTCAGGATCAGGTTATAAACACGAAAAATTACAGAAAACATATAATTAAAGATCCCACCGTTATTAATGATAAATGCCGTAGATGTCACGCACAATCAGAAACAATTCAGCATATAACCGGAGCATGCACTACGCTTACACAAACAGATTACACGCATAGACACAATCAAATAGTCAATATAATTCACCAAAAGCTTACACATAAATACCAACTAACCATGGATGCCACATACTTACCATATTACAAATACACCCCTCAACCTATCTTAGAATCCAGCTCTCATAAAATGTACTACGATCGCGCTATACTTACAGATAAGACAATACATTATAATAGACCTGACATAACACTACAAGATAAACTACATAAAATTACATATTTAATAGACATCTCTGTACCCAATTCACATAATTTAGTTAAAACGATATCAGACAAAATTCACAAATACACTGATTTAAAAGAGGAAATAAAAAGAATTTGGAGACAAGAAAAGTATACATAGTACCTATTATAATATCTTCTACAGGGTGGTTCCTAAACAGCTCTTCACTGCACTGAAACTCTTAGGTCTCCCGGATAATACCTTTATTCAAATGCAAAAAGCAGCGATTTTAAATACGTGTAGGATTGTTCGTAAATTTTTACAAGATGACTCTCATTTACTTGGGGAAACCCCGTGAATGAGTAAATCTAACCGGCTTTTAGCTGAGATTTTACAAACAAAAAAAAAATAATAATAATAAAGATATATTAGCAGTATTTACATTTCCATATACACTGAGAAACCGCGGGTCTTGAACGAAGCTAAGCTTGTATCTCAAGACCCTGATATACAAGATATACTTTTTTATCATTGGTCTTAAAAGATATTTCTTTTTATTTTAAATATTGAATGTCAAAAGCCACTTTGACAAAAACATCGGTTTTGTCGCGAACGTTGTTTTGAAGCAGTTTCTAGACTTCGCTAAACATTACGTAAGTTTATAAATTTATTTATTTGGCTTGATTATATCTTCAAATCTATAGTAAACGTATAAAATAGAAATAAATTACACGTTTTGTAGAAAATAACACAAATCGGTATGTTGCATAAAAACTACATTGCGCGCTTCTTGTTAAAAAATGCTTTTCTTTTGGTTTTCAGCATGCTACGCTTACTAGAAAGCAAAATTTCTAATTATTTATTTATGCGCTCTTTTACTTGCCTTTGAAGGCGGCGCAGTTTTATCCTGAGTTCCTCTGATCTGTATCGTGAGTAGAGTCTCATTGTGGCGTTTTTCGCTCTTATCAGCCGACGAATATCCGCCGGAAAGGACCCGAGCAAGTAGTCTGACTCGGGCACCGTTCTCGAGGATTCCCCGACGACTGCGGCGATGTGCTTTGTTAAAGAGTCGATCGCTCGGTTTGCAGCGCCGAGCGAGTCGATGGTATCGGGGATTCCGTCTAGGTGCTTGGGGTTCGCGGCCTTGAGTTTGACCTCGAGGCTGCGCCAGTTGACGATGGTTTTGGTCAGAGGGACCTCACCAGCGGGCCGGCCCAGCTTCATAAGAACCGGGCGATGGTCGGATCTGAGTTCGTCTATGGTCTCGATCGAGTGCAGCGGGATGGTGACATTGTTAAACAAAGCAATGTCTAATGTGGATGGGTTGTGAGACGCGATGGTAGGGTATCTCGTCGGGGTTTGCGGAGCTACAGCGTTAAACTTGAGCTTATCCGCGAGATTGGAGAGGATTTTACCATTTCGGTTTGACTTGTTCGGGTCCCAGGTTGCTATGCCTGCTGTTGAGATCGTCCGCGAGTATAACAGCCGGGCCTAGGTCGAGAAGGGTTCTTATGTCCGTTTCCCGCAATTCTTTTGTCGGGGACAGATAGACGGACGCTAGGACGATCGGTTGATGACCGGTGAGGGAAATTTTACACGCCGAGACTTCTATTTTTGCGAGGGTTGGACTAACAAGCGGTATGCAGTGCAAGGACCGCTTGAAGTAAATGAGTGTGCCGCCTCCTGGGGCGGTCAGCCTGTCGTGGCGGATAATATGGTAGTTCGCGATTTTCGGATCGCGATGAAACGGTTTGAGGAATGTTTCCTGAATGAGCATGACGTCGACGTCATGGTTCCTAAGAAACAGGCTTATTTCCTCCTTTTGAGAGCGGATGCCGTTCGCGTTGAAGTACGCGACAGTCAGCGAGCGGGGTTTAACTTTTCCTAAGATCCGGTGTATTTCCATAACGTTTGAATGAGATGGAACACCAAAGGTCTCGGACAGAATCCTGGGCAGTGGCTAAACGAAGGGTTGTTCGAGTGCGGCGAGAGTGTCGGCGTGCTCGATGCAAGCCCTCAACCTATCATGCGAGCTTTTCGCGGCTCGTAGTTTTTCTCCTAAGAGGAGAATGTCTCGTATGCTCACCTTCTGTATATAGGCGAGAACATTTTCGAGCTCTGTAGTCGGAAGTGTTTGGCTGGGAGTAGCCTGTGGTTTCGGCGGCCTTGACAAAGGGGCGGCTTTTGGCTTAAGGAGCGGTTTGCTCCACGCCGACACCGCCGGCGGAACGGCCGGCTGTGCGGGCGGTGGCCTGGACGAGGCAGATGGCTGCGGTGCAGCCTTTGTGAGGGCGGTGGTGCGCTGTTGTGCGGCCCCGGGTTGCCTACGCGGGGCTTTGGTACACCCGCGATAATTCGCGGGGTGTCCCTCGGTTTTGCAAAGGACGCAGCTCGGCGGGTTTGTCGCTTCCGCGGTGCGAGAGCACTCCTTCGTCCCGTGGTCCCCGGTGCATTTGACGCACCTCGGGCGGGCGAAGCAATTACGGGCTGAGTGGCCGTAAAGTTGGCATCGGTGGCATTGGCCAATGATGCCTTTTTTGTGCGGGACCTCAACGCTTACGCTGGTGAGGTTGCACAGGCGGGTGATGCTGAAAATCTTTTTACCCTCCGGAGAGAGTTCGAGACTTGTCATTATCAGTGGGAGTGCGGCCTTTGTTCGCATGCTAGTCATGCGACGGGCTTCCAGCACAGGGAGATTTTGCTTTTTTAGGTCGTCGACGACCTCGGATATGTCGATCTCCGTTGGGATTCCGCGTATGACAACGCGGAGGTGCTTCTCCTCGGGGAGAGCGAAGGTGTGGAAGCCGAGTCCGGCGTTCCGCAGGTGGCCTGGTGGCAGCCCGGAAGTCGTCAACCGTTTGGAGGTTGATGCGGATGCCCTGCGCGGTGTTCTGCGCTTTGGGGCATGCGATTTTGTGGTTCGCGAACCACCTGGAAACATCGTTCCACTTGCTCTTGTCCTGGAGGACAATCGGGGGAGGCGGCTTCGGGCCGCGTTTTTCGGGCGGGGCCGAAGTGCTGGGGGGTTGCGCGAGAGGCGCAGCCTTCTTTGCCGGCGTGCTGGTCGGCGACGAGCGGTCCGAGTTTGACTCGGAGGGCCGCTTAGAAGCGCGTTTGCGCTTCTTGACGTAAAGGGTGAAGCCCTCTTCGTCGGTGGTCTTGGAGAGTGGACGGTCCACCTCCATATCGCTGCCGCTAGCGGAGCCCTCCGAGTCGGATTCGGAGGAGGCGGGCAGCTCGGACTTGGAAGGCCCCGCCATGGGGGCCCTCGCCTTGTGCGCTCGAGTCGCGGGGGTCGGGTCCGGAGAGGTCGGGCTGTCCGTGTCAAAGCTCACGGATCGCGCGGGAACGGCAGAGGCCGAGTTGGTAAATTGTTCCCAGACTTCTGGGAACTGTTTGCGTGCAAAGCACGCAAATTGTGTCATTAAGGCGTCCGTTTGCACGGACGCCATTTTGTGAGCTGCCGCCCCGCCGTGCGGCGGGGGGTTGTGTACTTGTTCGAGCAGGGGGCCTAGCCGTCGCCTAATGCGACAGACACTATCTAATAACCTCGCCTCTGAGGCGATTAAAAAAAAAGCTACTTACAGTGCCGGAACCAGGCTCCGGCAGAGTTTTCGCGTTGTGGTACACTAAATCACAGCACTTCACTGCACTGCACTGCACTGCACTAACGCGCGCAAGCGCAAATGGCGGCCGCCTAAGCGGCGTTGTGACGCGCACGAGCACGAGCGAGACGCACTGAGCGGGCGTATCTGTATCGCGCACTGGCAGCGGACGCATGGGACGTCCGATCGGTACGGCGGGTAGAACCCGAATCGATTTTTGTTTGATTTTTGTTTTGGTTTTGAAACGCGTCCTCCGCGCGTGAGTCTATCTATCTATCTACCCACCTACTCCCTCTCTCTGTCTCTCTCTCTCCCCGCGCGATCGATATTCTTATTGGCCGCATCTCATTCGTCGCGCTTGTTGTAACGGTCGCTAGTTCCGATACAGTCGAGACGACAAAAACATGTTGCGTACCTGGTAAAAGTGTTACTACAAGACTGTCTCGTGTCTATCGTCGCCGTCGCGAGTGCGCGCACCCGTTTAATTCCGCATTTTGATCGGAAGATAATATATTTCAATAATACAACTACCACCATCCCATTATGCCGCCCAAGCAGAGCGGAAAGGCCGCCAAGAAGTCTGGCAAGGCTCAGAAAAATATCTCAAAGTCTGATAAGAAGAAGAAGCACAAGAGGAAGGAAAGCTACGCCATCTACATTTACAAGGTGCTGAAGCAGGTCCATCCCGACACCGGTATATCGAGCAAGGCCATGTCGATCATGAACTCTTTCGTCAACGACATCTTCGAGCGTATAGCGGCGGAAGCTTCGCGCCTCGCCCACTACAACAAACGATCGACGATCACCTCCAGGGAGGTGCAGACCTCCGTGAGACTATTGCTACCCGGTGAACTCGCGAAGCACGCCGTCAGTGAGGGCACCAAAGCCGTCACCAAATACACGAGCTCTAAGTGAGTAGTCGTCGCTCGCGATGAATAAACAGACCGCCACCGCAACCGTCGCGTATACGCGCAATACGGCCGTGTACGTGTGTGTGTACGCGTGTGGTGTTGCAACATATTCGTATCATCACAAAGGCCCTTTTCAGGGCCATAAAACCTATCCGTTTATATTGATACGTTTCTATGATATATTAACTTAAAAAAAAAAAAAAAAAAAACCACTATCACAACAATAACAAGTACAGAGGAGACAGACACACACACGTGGCATGCGTGTCGTGCACCGAATACCTAATAATAAACTATCCAAATGTTATAATAACATTACATCTTCATTCCCTCATTTATTTTATAGCGTCGAGAGACGTATACGCGTTCGTGATAGATAGAGATGGATGGATGGATGGATGGATGGATGGATGGATAGATAGATAGATAGATAGATAAGTCGCAATGAAAAATATAAATCTGAAGACATTAGACCCTTTGCCATACATTATGTATGACTATCTACATGTGCATAAAATATCATACAACTAAAGAGAATTTTTATTTAGATTGTTTATATCAAATTCCGTTACTGTTGTAAGAGCTATTATAAAAGGCTCCTCGATAAATGTGATAGCGCGTTTTAAGCGGAGTGGGATGGGGTTGGGTTGGGGAAGAGAGAGAGAAACGGATAGTTATTTGTTTTTCCCCGTACGGAGAGAGACCGACGTACAGTCGGAGCGAGCACGAATACGGGGTCTATATAAAACCGGGTCTCGCGCGGTTTCGTCCGATTCATTCGGGTTCTGCCCGCCGTACCGATCGGACGTCCCATGCGTCCGCTGCCAGTGCGCGATACAGATACGCCCGCTCAGTGCGTCTCGTTCGTGCTCGTGCGCGTCACAACGCCGCTTAGGCGGCCGCTATTGCGCTTGCGCGCGTCAGTGCAGTGCAGTGAAGTGCTGTGATTTAGTGTACCAGAACGCGAAAACTCTGCCGGAGCCTGGTTCCGGCACTGTAAGTAGCCTTTTTTTTAATCGCCTCAGAGGCGAGGTTATAAATAGAATCTGTCGCATTAGGCGACGGCTAGGTCCCCTGCTCGAATAGGCACACAACCCCCCGCCGCACGGCGAAACAGATACACAAAATGGCGTCCGTGCAAACGGACGCCTTAATGGCACAATTTGCGTGCTTTGCACGCAAACAGTTCCCCGAGGCCTGGGAACAATTCACCAACTCGGCCTCCACCCTTCCCGCGCGTTCCGTGTGCTTTGACACGGACAGCCCGGCCTCTCCGGACCCGACTCCCGCGACTCGAGCGCACAACAAGGCGAGGGCCCCCATGGCGGGGCCTTCCAAGCCCGAGAGCTGCCCGCCTCCTCCGAATCCGACTCGGAGGGCTCCGCTAGCGGCAGCGATATGGAGGTGGACCGTCCACTCTCCAAGACCACCGACGAAGAGGGCTTCACCCTCTACGTCAAGAAGCGCAACGCGCTTCTAAGCGGCCTTCCGAGTCAAACACGGACCGCTCCTCGCCGACCAGCACGCCGGCAAAGCTGCGCCTCTCGCGCAATCCCCTAACACTTCGGCCCCGTCCGAAAACGCGGCCCGAAACCGCCTCCCCCGATTGTCCTCCAGGACAAGAGCAAGTGGAACGATGTTTCCAGGTGGTTCGCGGACCACAAAATCGCATGCCCCAAAGCGCAGAACACCGCGCAGGGCATCCGCATCAACCTCCAAACGGTTGACGACTTCCGGGCTGCCACCAGGCACCTGCGGAACGCTGGACTCGGCTTCCACACCTTCGCTCTCCCCGAGGAGAAGCACCTCCGCGTTGTCATACGCGGAATCCCAACGGAGATCGACATCTCCGAGGTCGTCGACGACCTAAAAGCAAAATCTCCTGTGCTGGAAGCCCGTCGCATGACTAGCATGCGAACAAAGGCCGCACTCCCACTGATAATGACAAGTCTCGAACTCTCTCCGGAGGGTAAAAAAGATTTTCAGCATCACCCGCCTGTGCAACCTCACCAGCGTAAGCGTTGAGGTCCCAGACAAAAGGCATCATTGGCCAATGCCACCGATGCCAACTTTACGGCCACTCAGCCCGTAATTGCTTCGCCCGCCCGAGGTGCGTCAAATGCACCGGGGACCACGGACGAAGGAGTGCTATCGCACCGCGGAAGCGACAAACCCGCCGAGCTGCGTCCTTTGCAAAACCGAGGGACACCCTGCGAATTATCGCGGGTGCACCAAAGCCCCGCGTAGGCAACCCGGGGCCGCACAACGGCGCACCACCGCCCCCACAAAGGCTGCACCGCATCCATCTGCCTCGTCCAGGCCACCGCCCGCACAGCCGGCCGTTCCACCGGCGGTGTCGGCGTGGAGCAAACCGCTCCTTAAGCCAAAGCCGCCGAGGGCTCCAAAGCCGCCCCTTTGTCAGGGCCGCCGAAACCACAGGCTACTCCCAGCCAAACACTTCCGACTACAGAGCTCGAAAATGTTCTCGCCTATATACAGAAGGTGAGCATACGAGACATTCTCCTCTTAGGAGAAAACTGCGAGCCGCGAAAAGCTCGCATGATAGGTTGAGGGCCTGCATCGAGCACGCCGACACACTCGCTGCGCTAGAAGAACCCTTCGTCTAGCCGCCGCCCAGGACTCTGTCCGCGACCTTTGGTGTTCAATCTCACTTAAACATAATGAATATACACAAGATCTTAGGAAGAATCAAACCCCGCTCTCTGACTGTCGCGTACTTCAACGCGGACAGCATCCGCTCTCAAAAGGAGGAAATAAGCCTATTTTCAGGAACCATGACGTCGACGTCATGCTCATCCAGGAAACGTTTCTCAAACCGTTCCACCGCGACCCTAAAAACGCAAACTACCACTTCATCCGCCACGATAGGCTGACCGCCCCAGGAGGCGGCACACTTCATTTACTTCAAGCGGTCCTTGCACTGCGTACCGCTTGTTAGTCCAACCCTCGCCAAAATAGAAGTCTCGGCGTGTAAAATCTACCTCACCGGTCATCAACCGATCGTCCTAGCATCCGTGTATCTGTCCCCGACAAAAGAATTGCGGGAAACAGACATAAGAACCCTTCTCGACCTAGGCCCGGCTGTTATCCTCGCTGGCGATCTCAACAGCAGGCATAGCACCTGGGACCCGAACAAGTCAAACCGGAATGGTAAAATCCTCTCCAATCCGCGGATAAGCTCAAGTTTAACATTGTAGCTCCGCAAACCCCGACGCGGTACCCTACCGTCGCGTTTCACAACCCATCTACATTAGACATTGCGTTGTTCAACAATGTCACCATCCCGCTGCACTCGATCGAGACCATAGACGATCTCAGATCTGACCACCGCCCGGTTCTTATGAAACTGGGCCGGCCCGCTGGCGAGGTCCCTCTGACCAAAACCATCGTCAACTGGCGCAGCCTCGAGGTCAAACTCAAGGCCGCGAACCCCAGCATCTAGACGGAATCCCAGGTACGATCGACTCGCTCGGCGCTGCGAACCGAGCGATCGACTCGTTAACAAAGCACATCGCCGCAGCCGTCGAGGAATCATCGAGAACGGTGCCCAAGTCGGACTACCTGCTCGGGTCCTTCCCGGCGGACATTCGTCGGCTGATAAGAGCGAAAACGCCACAATGAGACTCTACTCACGATACAGATCCGAGGAACTCAGGATAAAACTGCGCCGCCTCCAAAGGCAGGTAAAAGAGCGCATATCCGACCTCAGATCCGACAGATGGGACAACCTGCTTTGCGACTTAGAGCCTTCGAGCGTCAACTTTTGGCGTTTGGCTCGTAGTCTCAAAGCGGAGAACATGGCCCGCATGCCTCCCCTTGTAATGAGCGATGGTTCCTCCCTTGCGTCGGAGGATGCCGAAAAGCGGATTGTCTCGCCGACAGTCTAGAGAGCCAATGCACTCCCTCTAGCGCACCAGTGGACCCCGATCACCTTAAGTTGGTCGAGGACGAGGTGCGCCGTAGGGCAACTCTCCCACCAGAGGGTCCTCCATTAAAACCGGTCTCCGCCGGTGAGGTCGTTGACATCATAAAGAGGCTGAAAACCAGATCAGCCCCGGGACCCGACAACATCTCCACAGAGTTGTGAAAAGTCTCCCGCCCCGATCGTCGGCCTGCTAGTGGCCATATTCAATGCGCTGCTAGCCGACTGCTCCTTCCCAGACGCCTGGAAAGAGGCCGTAGTGATAGGTATTCCGAAGCCCGCAAAGCCGAGGAACCTACCTAACAGCTACCGTCCGATCAGCCTACTGAACACCTTGGGCAAACTGTACGAGCGCATCATCCTAGAGCGTCTGCGCCATTTCACCGCAGAGAACAATCTCCTCCCCGACGAACAGTTCGGATTCAGGAGCAACCACTCTTGCGTTCACCAAGTGCACCGACTGACCGAGCACGTCCTGGTCGGTCTGGAGCACAAATTTACGATCGCCACCTGCGCCGTCCTATTCGATGTCGCCAAGGCGTTCGACAAAGTCTGGCACGAAGGCTTGTTATACAAGCTTTACACGCACAAAGTGCCAGACCGTCTAGTCACCGTCATTCGAGACTTCCTCTTGAATCGTTCATTCCGCTTTCGCGCCGAGTACGCTCTCTCCTCGCCCCGGTCGATTAAAGCCGGCGTCCCCAAGGCTCTTGCCTCCCGCTACTCTTCTCGCTCTACACGAGCGACATATCTAGAGACCCCTTTGTCAGGATGGCTCCTTTCGCGGACGACACCGCTCTCTATCACTCCGGCAGATATCCGGGTCTTATAACGATGCGCCTTCAGAACGCGACCACCCGCCTAGGCGAGTGGTTCCGGACGTGGCGAATCGACGTAAACCCGGAGAAAAGTGTAGCCATTCACTTCACCCACCGAAAGCCATCGACGCTTGTCAAGTTGGCGAAAAAACGCGGCCATGAACTCGGTCAAATCTCTCTCTTCGGCCAGTCCATCCCATGGAAAAATCGGTCAAATAACTCGGCGTCACGCTCGACTCCAGACTCACTTCATCGCCCACATCCGTGAGGCGAGAAAGAAAGCGGCCCAAGTACTGGGCAAGCTATACCCCTGCTGTGTAAGAAGAGCAAGCTCTCTCTCAGACACAAGCTTCACCTTTACAAGGTATGCGTAAGACCTATAATGTCTTACGCAAGCGTTGTCTTCACCCATTCATCCGAAGACCGTCTCAAACCTCTACAGACCCTCCAGAACCGTTTTACCTGCACCGCGACTGGTGCCGAATGGTACCAGCGCAATGTGGACATCCACAGCGACCTTAAACTCCCAACGATCAAGGAATACTTCAGAGAGTGCTCCGCGACCTACTTCGCCAAGGCGGCAACTCATCCCAACCCCTCTGGTGGCCAGCGCGGCCAACTACGAGCTACCTCCGAATCCCAGGACGAAAAGCGCAGACCGCGGCACGCGCTTATTCCGACATCCCAAGGGTCCCGCAAACCACACACACGCCCACAGCCACCGATAACACCGACGTCACCACACACGCTTCGACACTACCAACACGCTCCGAATATCATCATCACGCCGCCCTCGCTTCAGAACGCGGCGCCGCAGCTACTCACACACCGCGTACACTAAGTACACCCGCGATCGTGGGCGGTCCTCACCGCCCAGAAATCCCGATACAGGCGAAGGTAGTCAGGAACGGGCCCGCGCCCGGCCTCGACGACCGAGTAGAATCGCCATATAAAAGCAATACAAGAACCAGACACACACACAATCATCCGCCAGACAGCTACATCCGCGTAGCGCACTTAGTTTATAGGAATTCAGGCCGTGGACCCGGGTCCACGAGCCCAGTGTCAGATGAGCTGTAAGAGCCGCTGTAGCTTGCAGCCCTGTCTACAACCAGAACATAGTTCGTCCGATTATTTCACGCTGAACGTTCATGCGTTAGGTTCTCTGCTCTCGTTCGATCTGTCGTTTTAGTGTTTATACGTTTATAAATAAAGTAATGGCGCGTACTAAGCAAACCGCTAGGAAGTCTACCGGTGGAAAGGTTCCGCGGAAGCAGCTCGCGACGAAAGCGGCGCGCAAGAGCGCCCTGGCGACCGGTGGCGTCAAGAAACCTCACCGTTACAGGCCTGAACGGTGAGGCTTCGCGAGATACGTCGTTACCAAAAGAGCACGGAGCTTGATCCGCAAATTACCGTTCCAACGTTTGGTGCGCGAGATCGCACAGGACTTCAAGACCGATCTGCGCTTCCAGAGCTCCGCCGTGATGGCGCTTCAGGAAGCCAGCGAGGCTTACCTGGTCGGTCTCTTCGAGGACACAAATTTGTGCGCGATTCACGCGAAGCGCGTCACCATTATGCCGAAAGACATACAGCTCGCTCGCAGGATTCGCGGCGAGCGCGCTTAATGGAACCACATCCACACCACCGCCAGCCACTCGCCCGTGAGGAGCGCGGGACGGGCGGGGACTGTGGGAGGTTTGTTTGTTTGTTTGCGCGTGTGTGTGTGGTGTGTGTATTCGAAAGAATGATAAATATCATTATCATTTACGTAATAACTAATACACACAATACATATACCACCACCCCCATAACATATTATATACATAAAAAGGCCCTTTTGAGGGCCGCATATATTTCGACGTAAAACTACAAGAGTTTCTATGGTATTACCGCGAGCGCGAGCTCATTGCGATTGGCGATTACGCAACCTGATCGATCGCGGGGGTGGGGGGGAATCCACAACTCGCGCGATATCGAGATCTCTACCCCACCCGTAAGTAGGGACGATAATTTTTATTTTTTCTTATGAACCTTATCTATGCCTTATATATGTGTAATTTATATAGTTGCATACTAAATAAATTAATTTAATTATCATAAAAATGACATCATTTTAAAGGTTCTCAACTGTTAAATTGATTGATAGATACCAGATTCATTCAAATCGAGCCCCCGGTAGTGTTAAGGTGGTAGGAAAATAAGGTATTACGGAAAAGTAATTAATGAACTAAACAATAAATAAAAATATTATTTAGCCTTAAAATTAAGTGTCATTACTTTGTGTTCCCTCATCTCGCCCTAATAACTGCTCGAAGACGGTTCTTCATAGACCCGATCAGCTTCCAAATCGATTCTTGTGGGATACCTTCCCACTTCAATCAACGTAGAATAGTCGCAGGGGGGCGGCTTCAATCGCCTCCTCGTTCTCTCTCTCTCTCTCTCTATCACACACACCAGAAACCCCCAAGCCCCTCCCGATGCGAGGGATGGTATAAAGGGACCCCTCTAGAAAAATTTCGAACGCCTGCGCTGCTCCTCGTCCAATTCGGAACGGACGTGTTTTACGTGCGCGCGCATCGACAGCGGTTACGTGGTTGGTTTTACTCTAACAACTCTCTATCTCACTCGCTCGTTTCATTTTATTTGAACGAAAATGACCGGTCGCGGCAAGGGTGGTAAA
>JAGSMV010000049.1:0-98120 GCA_029286815.1 Troides helena | reverse complement strand
ATTGAACATAATATCTTGAGTTTCACTAATCAATTTCTTCACGGTTTAAACGCTACTTTGACTGTGATCATTTTTCAATTCGAATATGTAAGCTTGAAGATTCCAGAATACGATCAAACTAAAATGAGGGAAATTTCCAGCAGTAATCAAGAATGAATTCTTCTAAGAGCCATTGATAAGATTGTCATATACGACTAGTAGTTGGAATTCAACAGGAATGAAGAATTCAATCTCGTCGTATGAAAATGTACTTAGTCTCTGTATTAATTCATAATGGACGCCGATACTTCCACTGTATTTCTTTAATCCATATACAATCTAGGACACTAAACGCCAGATTTCACATCTCTTAGTAGTGCACTTCACTGTCGGATTCTGTCATATTTAGTGAATGAAAATTTGAATGTAAATAGAATAATCTGTCCGCATCAAAGAAGTAGCGCGCTATATGCAGCAAAGTATATATTGAATAAAGAGCAAAAAAGCGGAAGGGAGATATTTGACAACCTTATATATATATAACTGACTGTAAAGATTGTATATATCTACATCAGTGCTACAAGTGAAGGGCACTGTAGCTAATGATGTGCTGTAGCTGTATATAACTGCTGGTAAATCTCTGTCGCTGCAGTCCGTCTAGGTAGGTACCGCCGCAGCGCCTGTTGCAGCCGACAGGCAGTACTGTGCAGACATTACTGTGATCCGGTTTGAAGGGCGCTGTAGTTATTGTTGGTGATAAATATCTGTCGCTACAGACCGTCTAGGTAGGTACCACCGCAGCGGCTGTTGCAGCCGATAGACAGTACTGTGCAGACATTACCTGATCCGGTTTGAAGGGCGCTGTAGTTATTGTTGGTGATAAATATCTGTCGCTACAGACCGTCTAGGTAGGTACCACCGCAGCGGCTGTTGCAGCCGATAGACAGTACTGTGCAGACATTACCTAGATCCGGTTTGAAGGGCGCTGTAGTTATTGTTGGTGATAAATATCTGTCGCTACAGACCGTCTAGGTAGGTACCACCGCAGCGGCTGTTGCAGCCGATAGACAGTACTGTGCAGACATTACCTAGATCCGGTTTGAAGGGCGCTGTAGTTATTGTTGGTGATAAATATCTGTCGCTACAGACCGTCTAGGTAGGTACCGCCGCAGCGCCTGTCGCAGCCGATAGACAGTACCGTGCAGACATTACCTGATCCGGTTTGAAAGGCGCTGTAGTTATTGTTGGTGATAAATCTCTGTCGCTATAGACCATCTAGGTAGGTACCACCGCAGCGTCTATTGCAGCCGATAGACAGTACTGTGCAGACATTACCTTGATCCGGTTTGGAAGGGCGCTGTAGCTATTGTTGGTGATAAATCTCTGTCGCTATAGACCGCTCCAGGTAGGTACCACCGCAGCGTCTATTGCAGCCGATAGACAGTACTGTGCAGACGTTACCTTGATCCGGTTTGAAGGGCGCTGTAGCTATTGTTGGTGATAAATCTCGTCGCTATAGACCGTCTAGGTAGGTACCACCGCAGCGTCTATTGCAGCCGATAGACAGTACTGTGCAGACATTACCTGATCCGGTTTGAAGGGCGCTGTAGTTATTGTTGGTGATAAATCTCGTCGCTATAGACCGTCTAGGTAGGTACCACCGCAGCGTCTATTGCAGCCGATAGACAGTACTGTGCAGACATTACCTAGATCCGGTTTGAAGGGCGCTGTAGTTATTGTTGGTGATAAATCTTCGTCACTACAAACCGTCTAGGTAGGTACCACCGCTGCGCCTGTTGCAGCCGATAGACAGTGCAGATATTACTGCGATCCGGTTTGAAGGGCGCTGTAGCTATTGTTGGTGGTAGGTCTCTGTTGCCGTAGACCGTTCAGGTGCAACCGCTGCGCCTATTGCAGCCGGCAGTTAGTGCTGTGCAAACATTACCGTGATCCGGTTTGAAGGGCGCTGTAGCTATTGTTGGTGATAAATCTCTGTCGCTACAGACCGTCTAGGTAGGTACCACCGCAGCGCCTGTTGCAGCCGATAGACAGTGCAGATATTACTGCGATCCGGTTTGAAGGGCGCTGTAGCTATTGTTGGTGGTAGGTCTCTGTTGCCGTAGACCGTTCAGGTGCAACCGCTGCGCCTATTGCAGCCGGCAGTTAGTGCTGTGCAAACATTACCGTGATCCGGTTTGAAGGGCGCCATACCTAGTGTAATTACTGAGGAACGTGCCACAACATACATCTCAGACGACGAGCGCTACACAATCATAACTACCGTCATGTGATACGCATCACATACAATCAAGTGATGGTTCGAATTGACTTTAAAAAAAAAAAAGGAACAAAGTTGTAAGCCTCAAGCATTACATTCAAGTTGTGTTTTAAGTTCGGCGGTGGATCGATGCGATTACTTATTTACTTAAACTATCGATTGCGGCCCCGCTCGGCTAAGTAACTCGAGCGGCAGCTTAATGTTGTTTAAGTAAACATTTAATGTGTACGGAACCCTTGTAAGTTGGGACTTGTCGCGGATTCGAATTGTTAAAGGGCAGAATGGCTTGTTATCGTTACATCAGCTCTACGCAACGCCTACGGTGTCTACGCCGTTTTGTGTTGGCTACGTGAGGCGCTACGAGAAGCGCTACGAAAGGGATGAGATGTATTAAAATAGATTAAAAATAACTTAATTATTACAATTACAAAATATTAAAAATTTTTTTTTCTTAATACAAAGCCGTGTTTATTCATGTGGCGCTAGATATGATGACGTTCGTATTACTGTGATCCGGTGTGAAGGACGCTGGGGCTAGTCAAATTATTGGGGTATCGAAGCTCAACATCTTGTCTCACGCGACGAGCACTATGTGACGCAATGTAAATATCCTAATTAAAGCGATATTACTGTGATCCGGTTTGAAGGACGCTGTGGCTAGTCAAATTAATGGGGTATCGAAGCTCAACATCTTGTCTCACGCGACGAGCAATAATGTGACGCAATGTAAATATCCTAATTAAAGGGATATTACTGTGATCCGGTGTGAAGGACGCTGGGGCTAGTCAAATTATTGGGGTATCGAAGCTCAACATCTTGTCTCACGCGACGAGCACAATGTGACGCAATGTAAATATCCTAATTAAAGGGATATTACTGTGATCCGGTTTGAAGGACGCTGTGGCTAGTGAAATTACTGGAATTAAGAGACTCAATGTCTCACTATCTGTGGACGAGCACAATGTGATGCAATGTAAATATCCTAATTAAAGGGATATTACTGTGATCCGGTTTGAAGGACGCTGTGGCTAGTGAAATTACTGGAATTAAGAGACTCAATGTCTCACTATCTGTGGACGAGCACAATGTGATGCAATGTAAATATCCTAATTAGAGGGATATTACTGTGATCCGGTTTGAAGGACGCTGTGGCTACTGAAATTACTGGAATTAAGAGACTGTCTCACTATCTGTGGACGAGCACAATGTGATGCAATGTAAACATCCTAATTAGCGCGATATTACTGTGATCCGGTTTGAAGGACGCTGGGGCTAGTCAAATTAATGGGGTATCGAAGCTCAACATCTTGTCTCACGCGACGAGCACAATGTGATGCAATGTAAACATCCCAATTAGCGCGATATTATTGTGTTCCGGTTTGAAGGACGCTGGGTTTAGTGAAATTACTGGGTGATCGAGGCACTATATATCTAGCCACCACTCGGCGGTAATATTCAGAACAAGCTTCACCATCACCACCACCATTTGATTTTTTTTTTTCTAACGCTTGTTATGGAGCGGCTCAACCGAAAGCCTGTTGTCCGGATATCGCAGCACTGAAAAGTATTTTCCAATACGCGAGCGCGCGCTTTCAGCGTCAAAGCTTTTAAAGTTAGAAAAAGCTTTTTGTTTGCTTCAACTCTCATAATAATATAAAGCCCACTCATTATTCCCACTGCTGGGACTAGGGATGTTACAGAAGCGCAGAGTGGAGGACATCAATTGTAATGGACAAAGCGTCGAACCGATAGACCGCCTATGTAGATACCACAGCGCCGGTTGTTAACGGTGATCCGGTTTGAAGGGCGCTGTAGCTATTACTGATGGCAGGTCTCTGTTGCTACAGACCGTCTACGTAGAAACTACCGCAGCGCCTATTGCAGCCGACGGGCAGTACTGTGCAGACATTGCTGTGATCCGGTTTGAAGGGCACTGTAGCGATTACTGATGGCAGGTCTCTATTGCTACAGACCGTCTACGTAGAAACTACCGCAGCGCCTGTTGCAGCCGAAGGGCAGTACTGTGCAGACATTGCCGTGATCCGGTTTGAAGGGCGCTGCAGCTATTATTGATGGCAGGTCTCTGTTGCTACAGACCGTCTACGTAGAAACTACCGCAGCGCCTTTGCAGCCGACGGGCAGTACTGTGCAGACATTGCTGTGATCCGGTTTGAAGGGCGCTGTAGCTATCATTGATGGCAGGTCTCTCGTTGCTACAGACCGTCTACGTAGAAACTACCGCAGCGCCTATTGCAGCCGACGGGCAGTACTGTGCAGACATTGCTGTGATCCGGTTTGAAGGGCGCTGTAGCTATCATTGATGGCAGGTCTCTGCTGCTACAGACCGTCTACGTAGAAACTACCGCAGCGCCTTTGCAGCCGACGGCAGTTCTGTGCAGACATTGCTGTGATCCGGTTTGAAGGGCGCTGTAGCTATTATTGATGGCAGGTCTCTGTTGCTACAGACCGTCTACGTAGATACTACCGCAGCGCCTCTTGCAGCCGACGGCAGTTCTGTGCAGACATTGCTGTGATCCGGTTTGAAGGGCGCTGTAGCTATCATTGATGGCAGGTCTCTGTTGCTGCAGACCGTCTACGTAGAAACTACCGCAGCGCCTTTGCAGCCGACGGGCAGTTCTGTGCAGACATTGCTGTGATCCGGTTTGAAGGGCGCTGCAGCTATTATTGATGGCAGGTCTCGTTGCTACAGACCGTCTACGTAGATACTACCGCAGCGCCTCTTGCAGCCGACGGGCAGTTCTGTGCAGACATTGCTGTGATCCGGTTTGAAGGGCGCTGTAGCTATTACTGATGGCAGGTCTCTGTTGCTACAGACCGTCTACGTAGATACTACCGCAGCGCCTCTGCAGCCGACGGCAGTACTGTGCAGACATTGCTGTGATCCGGTTTGAAGGGCGCCAGCTATTATTGATGGCAGGTCTCTGTTGCTACAGACCGTCTACGTAGAAACTACCGCAGCGCCTTTGCAGCCGACGGCAGTACTGTGCAGACATTGCTGTGATCCGGTTTGAAGGGCGCTGTAGCTATTATTGATGGCAGGTCTCTGTTGCTACAGACCGTCTACGTAGATACTACCGCAGCGCCTCTGCAGCCGACGGGCAGTTCTGTGCAGACATTGCTGTGATCCGGTTTGAAGGGCGCTGTAGCTATCATTGATGGCAGGTCTCTCGTTGCTACAGACCGTCTACGTAGATACTACCGCAGCGCCTCTGCAGCCGACGGGCAGTTCTGTGCAGACATTGCTGTGATCCGGTTTGAAGGGCGCTGTAGCTATTATTGATGGCAGGTCTCTCGTTGCTACAGACCGTCTACGTAGAAACTACCGCAGCGCCTCTTGCAGCCGACGGGCAGTTCTGTGCAGACATTGCTGCATCCGGTTTGAAGGGCACTGTAGCTATTATTGATGGCAGGTCTCTCTTGCTGCAGACCGTCTACGTAGAAACTACCGCAGCGCCTGTTGCAGCCGACGGGCAGTACTGTGCGGACATTACTGTGATCCGGTTTGAAGGGCGCTGTAGCTATTACTGATGGCAGGTCTCTGTTGCTACAGACCGTCTACGTAGAAACTACCGCAGCGCCTGTTGCAGCCGACGGGCAGTACTGTGCAGACATTGCTGTGATCCGGTTTGAAGGGCGCTGTAGCTATTACTGATGGCAGGTCTCTGTTGCTACAGACCGTCTACGTAGAAACTACCGCAGCGCCTGTTGCAGCCGACGGGCAGTTCTGTGCGAACATTGCTGTGATCCGGTTTGAAGGGCACTGTAGCTATTGATGGCAGGTCTCTGTTGCTACAGACCGTCTACGTAGATACTACCGCAGCGCCTTTGCAGCCGACGGGCAGTTCTGTGCGAACATTGCTGTGATCGGTTTGAAGGGCGCTGTAGCTATTATTGATGGCAGGTCTCTGTTGCTACAGACCGTCTACGTAGAAACTACCGCAGCGCCTTTGCAGCCGACGGGCAGTTCTGTGCGAACATTGCTGTGATCCGGTTTGAAGGGCGCTGTAGCTATTATTGATGGCAGGTCTCTGTTGCTACAGACCGTCTACGTAGATACTACCGCAGCGCCTCTTGCAGCCGACGGGCAGTTCTGTGCGAACATTGCTGTGATCCGGTTTGAAGGGCGCTGTAGCTATCATTGATGGCAGGTCTCTGTTGCTGCAGACCGTCTACGTAGAAACTACCGCAGCGCCTTTGCAGCCGACGGGCGGTACTGTGCAGACATTGCTGTGATCCGGTTTGAAGGGCGCTGTAGCTATTATTGATGGCGGTCTCTGTTGCTACAGACCGTCTACGTAGATACTACCGCAGCGCCTCTTGCAGCCGACGGGCAGTTCTGTGCGAACATTGCTGTGATCCGGTTTGAAGGGCGCTGTAGCTATTATTGATGGCAGGTCTCTGTTGCTACAGACCGTCTACGTAGATACTACCGCAGCGCCTCTGCAGCCGACGGGCAGTTCTGTGCAGACATTGCCGTGATCCGGTTTGAAGGGCGCTGTAGCTATTATTGATGGCAGGTCTCTGTTGCTACAGACCGTCTACGTAGATACTACCGCAGCGCCTCTTGCAGCCGACGGGCAGTTCTGTGCAGACATTGCTGCGATCCGGTTTGAAGGGCGCTGTAGCTATTATTGATGGCAGGTCTCTGTTACAGACCGTCTACGTAGAAACTACCGCAGCGCCTTTGCAGCCGACGGGCAGTACTGTGCAGACATTGCTGTGATCGGTTTGAAGGGCGCTGTAGCTATTATTGATGGCGGTCTCTGTTGCTGCAGACCGTCTACGTAGATACTACCGCAGCGCCTCTTGCAGCCGACGGGCAGTTCTGTGCAGACATTGCTGTGATCCGGTTTGAAGGGCGCTGTAGCTATTATTGATGGCGGTCTCTGTTGCTACAGACCGTCTACGTAGATACTACCGCAGCGCCTCTTGCAGCCGACGGGCAGTTCTGTGCGAACATTGCTGTGATCCGGTTTGAAGGGCACTGTAGCTATTATTGATGGCAGGTCTCTGCTGCTACAGACCGTCTACACGTAGATACTACCGCAGCGCCTCTTGCAGCCGACGGGCAGTTCTGTGCAGACATTGCTGTGATCGGTTTGAAGGGCACTGTAGCTATTATTGATGGTAGGTCTCTGTTGCTGCAGACCGTCTACGTAGAAACTACCGCAGCGCCTGTTGCTGCCGACGGGCAGTACTGTGCAGACATTACAGTGATCCGGTTTGAGAAGGGCGCTGTAGCTATTACTGATGGCAGGTCTCTGTTGCTGCAGACCGTCTACGTAGAAACTACCGCAGCGCCTGTTGCAGCCGACGGGCAGTACTGTGCGAACATTGCTGTGATCGGTTTGAAGGGCGCTGTAGCTATTACTGGTAATAGGTCTCTGTTGCTACAGACCGTCTACGTAGAAACTACCGCAGCGCCTTTGCAGCCGACGGGCAGTTCTGTGCGAACATTGCTGTGATCCGGTTTGAAGGGCACTGTAGCTATTATTGATGGCGGTCTCTGTTGCTACAGACCGTCTACGTAGATACTACTGCAGCGCCTCTTGCAGCCGACGGGCAGTTCTGTGCGAACATTGCTGTGATCCGGTTTGAAGGGCGCTGTAGCTATTATTGATGGCAGGTCTCTGTTGCTACAGACCGTCTACGTAGAAACTACCGCAGCGCCTATTGCAGCCGACGGGCAGTACTGTGCAGACATTGCTGTGATCCGGTTTGAAGGGCGCTGTAGCTATTATTGATGGCGGTCTCTGTTGCTACAGACCGTCTACGTAGATACTACCGCAGCGCCTGTTGCAGCCGACGGGCAGTTCTGTGCAGACATTGCTGTGATCCGGTTTGAAGGGCGCTGTAGCTATTATTGATGGCAGGTCTCTGTTGCTACAGACCGTCTACGTAGAAACTACCGCAGCGCCTGTTGCAGCCGACGGGCAGTACTGTGCAGACATTGCTGTGATCCGGTTTGAAGGGCGCTGTAGCTATTACTGATGGAAGGTCTCTGTTGCTGCAGACCGTCTACGTAGAAACTACCGCAGCGCCTGTTGCAGCCGACGGGCAGTACTGTGCAGACATTGCTGTGATCCGGTTTGAAGGGCGCTGTAGCTATTATTGATGGCAGGTCTCTGTTGCTACAGACCGTCTACGTAGAAACCACCGCAGCGCCTGTTGCAGCCGACGGGCAGTACCGTGCAGACATTGCTGCGATCCGGTTTGAAGGGCGCTGTAGCTATTACCGATGGCAGGTCTCTGTTGCTGCAGACCGTCTACGTGAAACTACCGCAGCGCCTGTTGCAGCCGACGGCAGTACTGTGCAGACATTGCTGCGGATCCGGTTTGAAGGGCACTGTAGCTATTATTGATGGCAGGTCTCTGCTGCTACAGACCGTCTACGTAGAAACTACCGCAGCGCCTGTTGCTGCCGACGGGCAGTTCTGTGCAGACATTGCTGTGATCCGGTTTGAAGGGCGCTGTAGCTATTATTGATGGCAGGTCTCTGTTGCTACAGACCGTCTACGTAGATACTACCGCAGCGCCTCTTGCAGCCGACGGCAGTTCTGTGCAGACATTGCTGTGATCCGGTTTGAAGGGCACTGTAGCTATTATTGATGGTAGGTCTCTGTTGCTGCAGACCGTCTACGTAGAAACTACCGCAGCGCCTGTTGCAGCCGACGGGCAGTACTGGGCCGACATTCCTGTGATCCGGTTTGAAGGGCGCTGTAGCTATTACTGATGGCAGGTCTCTCTTGCTGCAGACCGTCTACGTAGAAACCACCGCAGCGCCTGTTGCAGCCGAGAGACAGTACTGTGCGGACATTGCTGTGATCCGGTTTGAAGGGCACTGTAGCTATTATTGATGGCAGGTCTCTGTTGCTACAGACCGTCTACGTAGATACTACCGCAGCGCCTCTTGCAGCCGACGGGCAGTTCTGTGCAGACATTGCTGTGATCCGGTTTGAAGGGCGCTGTAGCTATTATTGATGGCGGGTCTCTGTTGCTGCAGACCGTCTACGTAGAAACTACCGCAGCGCCTTTGCAGCCGACGGGCAGTACTGTGCGAACATTGCTGTGATCCGGTTTGAAGGGCGCTGTAGCTATTATTGATGGCAGGTCTCTGTTGCTACAGACCGTCTACGTAGATACTACCGCAGCGCCTCTTGCAGCCGACGGGCAGTTCTGTGCAGACATTGCTGTGATCCGGTTTGAAGGGCGCTGTAGCTATCATTGATGGCGGAGTCTCTGTTGCTACAGACCGTCTACGTAGAAACTACCGCAGCGCCTTTGCAGCCGACGGGCAGTACTGTGCGAACATTGCTGTGATCCGGTTTGAAGGGCGCTGTAGCTATTATTGATGGCGGGTCTCTGTTGCTACAGACCGTCTGCGTAGATACTACCGCAGCGCCTCTTGCAGCCGACGGGCAGTTCTGTGCGAACATTGCTGTGATCCGGTTTGAAGGGCACTGTAGCTATTATTGATGGCAGGTCTCTGTTGCTACAGACCGTCTACGTGAAACTACCGCAGCGCCTCTTGCAGCCGACGGGCGGTACTGTGCGAACATTGCTGTGATCCGGTTTGAAGGGCGCTGTAGCTATTATTGATGGTAGGTCTCTGTTGCTACAGACCGTCTACGTAGATACTACCGCAGCGCCTCTTGCAGCCGACGGGCGGTTCTGTGCGAACATTGCTGTGATCCGGTTTGAAGGGCGCTGTAGCTATTATTGATGGCGGGTCTCTGTTGCCACAGACCGTCTACGTAGAAACTACCGCAGCGCCTGTTGCAGCCGACGGGCAGTACTGTGCGAACATTGCTGTGATCCGGTTTGAAGGGCACTGTAGCTATTATTGATGGCGGGTCTCTGTTGCCACAGACCGTCTACGTAGAAACTACCGCAGCGCCTTTGCAGCCGACGGGCAGTTCTGTGCGAACATTGCTGTGATCCGGTTTGAAGGGCGCTGTAGCTATTATTGATGGCAGGTCTCTGTTGCTACAGACCGTCTACGTAGATACTACCGCAGCGCCTCTTGCAGCCGACGGGCGGTTCTGTGCGAACATTGCTGTGATCGGTTTGAAGGGCACTGTAGCTATTATTGATGGTAGGTCTCTGTTGCTGCAGACCGTCTACGTAGAAACTACCGCAGCGCCTGTTGCTGCCGACGGGCAGTACTGTGCAGACATTGCTGTGATCCGGTTTGAGGCGCTGTAGCTATTACTGATGGCGGGTCTCTGTTGCTACAGACCGTCTACGTAGAAACTACCGCAGCGCCTGTTGCAGCCGACGGGCAGTACTGTGCGAACATTGCTGTGATCGGTTTGAAGGATGCTGTAACCCGGTTTTGAAGGGCACTGTAGCTATTATTGATGGCAGGTCTCTGTTGCTACAGACCGTCTACGTAGAAACTACCGCAGCGCCTATTGCAGCCGACGGGCAGTTCTGTGCAGACATTGCTGTGATCCGGTTTGAAGGGCGCTGTAGCGATTACTGATGGCAGGTCTCTGTTGCTACAGACCGTCTACGTAGAAACTACCGCAGCGCCTTTGCAGCCGACGGGCGGTACTGTGCAGACATTGCTGTGATCCGGTTTGAAGGGCGCTGTAGCTATTGATGGCAGGTCTCTGTTGCTACAGACCGTCTACGTAGAAACTACCGCAGCGCCTGTTGCAGCCGACGGGCAGTTCTGTGCAGACATTGCTGTGATCCGGTTTGAAGGGCGCTGTAGCTATTATTGATGGCAGGTCTCTGTTGCTACAGACCGTCTACGTAGAAACTACCGCAGCGCCTATTGCAGCCGACGGGCAGTACTGTGCAGACATTGCTGTGATCCGGTTTGAAGGGCGCTGTAGCTATTATTGATGGCAGGTCTCTGTTGCTACAGACCGTCTACGTAGAAACTACCGCAGCGCCTATTGCAGCCGACGGGCAGTTCTGTGCAGACATTGCTGTGATCGGTTTGAAGGGCACTGTAGCTATTACTGATGGCAGGTCTCTGTTGCTACAGACCGTCTACGTAGAAACTACCGCAGCGCCTATTGCAGCCGACGGGCAGTACTGTGCAGACATTGCTGTGATCCGGTTTGAAGGGCGCTGTAGCGATTACTGATGGCAGGTCTCTGTTGCTACAGACCGTCTACGTAGAAACTACCGCAGCGCCTATTGCAGCCGACGGGCAGTTCTGTGCAGACATTGCTGTGATCCGGTTTGAAGGGCACTGTAGCTATTATTGATGGCAGGTCTCTGTTGCTACAGACCGTCTACGTAGATACTACCGCAGCGCCTCTTGCAGCCGACGGGCAGTTCTGTGCGAACATTGCTGTGATCCGGTTTGAGGCGCTGTAGCTATTACTGATGGCAGGTCTCTGTTGCTACAGACCGTCTACGTAGATACTACCGCAGCGCCTCTTGCAGCCGACGGGCAGTTCTGTGCGAACATTGCTGTGATCCGGTTTGAAGGGCGCTGTAGCTATTATTGATGGCAGGTCTCTGTTGCTACAGACCATCTACGTAGAAACTACCGCAGCGCCTTTGCAGCCGACGGGCAGTTCTGCGCAGACATTGCTGTGATCCGGTTTGAAGGGCGCTGTAGCTATTATTGATGGTAGGTCTCTGTTGCTACAGACCGTCTACGTAGATACTACCGCAGCGCCTCTTGCAGCCGACGGGCAGTTCTGCGCAGACATTGCTGTGATCCGGTTTGAAG
Source organism: Troides helena (assembly GCA_029286815.1). Lineage (NCBI taxonomy): Eukaryota > Metazoa > Arthropoda > Insecta > Lepidoptera > Papilionidae > Troides > Troides helena. The sequence goes on along the minus strand of JAGSMV010000049.1, from coordinate 86,145 downwards.
GGCGCTGTAGCTATCATTGATGGCAGGTCTCTGTTGCTACAGACCGTCTACGTAGAACTACCGCAGCGCCTTTGCAGCCGACGGGCGGTTCTGTGCGAACATTGCTGTGATCGGTTTGAAGGGCGCTGTAGCTATTACTGATGGCGGGTCTCTGTTGCTACAGACCGTCTACGTAGAAACTACCGCAGCGCTCTTGCAGCCGACGGGCAGTTCTGGTGCAGACATTGCTGTGATCGGTTTGAAGGCGCTGTAGCTATTGATGGCAGGTCTCTGTTGCTGCAGACCGTCTACGTAGAAACTACCGCAGCGCCTCTTGCAGCCGACGGGCAGTTCTGTGCAGACATTGCTGTGATCCGGTTTGAAGGGCACTGTAGCTATTATTGATGGCAGGTCTCTGTTGCTGCAGACCGTCTACGTAGATACTACCGCAGCGCCTCTTGCAGCCGACGGGCAGTTCTGTGCAGACATTGCTGTGATCCGGTTTGAAGGGCACTGTAGCTATTATTGATGGCGGGTCTCTGTTGCTACAGACCGTCTACGTAGATACTACCGCAGCGCCTCTTGCAGCCGACAGGCAGTTCTGTGCGAACATTGCTGTGATCCGGTTTGAAGGGCGCTGTAGCTATTATTGATGGCGGGTCTCTGTTGCTACAGACCGTCTACGTGAAACTACCGCAGCGCCTCTTGCAGCCGACGGCAGTTCTGTGCAGACATTGCTGTGATCCGGTTTGAAGGGCGCTGTAGCTATTGATGGCAGGTCTCTGTTGCTACAGACCGTCTACGTAGATACTACCGCAGCGCCTCTTGCAGCCGACGGGCAGTTCTGTGCGAACATTGCTGTGATCCGGTTTGAAGGGCGCTGTAGCTATTATTGATGGCGGGTCTCTGTTGCTACAGACCGTCTACGTAGATACTACCGCAGCGCCTCTTGCAGCCGACGGGCAGTTCTGTGCAGACATTGCTGTGATCGGTTTGAAGGCGCTGTAGCTATTATTGATGGCGGGTCTCTGTTGCTGCAGACCGTCTACGTAGATACTACCGCAGCGCCTCTTGCAGCCGACGGGCAGTTCTGTGCAGACATTGCTGCGATCCGGTTTGAAGGGCGCTGTAGCTATTATTGATGGCAGGTCTCTGTTGCTGCAGACCGTCTACGTAGATACTACCGCAGCGCCTCTTGCAGCCGACAGGCAGTTCTGTGCAGACATTGCTGTGATCGGTTTGAAGGGCGCTGTAGCTATTATTGATGGCAGGTCTGTTGCTACAGACCGTCTACGTAGAAACTACCGCAGCGCCTCTTGCAGCCGACGGGCAGTTCTGTGCGAACATTGCTGTGATCCGGTTTGAAGGGCACTGTAGCTATTATTGATGGCAGGTCTGTTGCTACAGACCGTCTACGTAGATACTACCGCAGCGCCTCTTGCAGCCGACGGGCAGTTCTGTGCGAACATTGCTGTGATCGGTTTGAAGGGCGCTGTAGCTATTATTGATGGCGGGTCTCTGTTGCTACAGACCGTCTACGTAGAAACTACCGCAGCGCCTATTGCAGCCGACGGGCAGTTCTGTGCAGACATTGCTGTGATCCGGTTTGAAGGGCGCTGTAGCTATTATTGATGGCGGGTCTCTGTTGCTACAGACCGTCTACGTAGATACTACCGCAGCGCCTCTTGCAGCCGACGGGCAGTTCTGTGCGAACATTGCTGTGATCCGGTTTGAAGGGCGCTGTAGCTATTATTGATGGCGGGTCTCTGTTGCTACAGACCGTCTACGTAGATACTACCGCAGCGCCTCTTGCAGCCGACGGGCAGTTCTGTGCGAACATTGCTGTGATCCGGTTTGAAGGGCGCTGTAGCTATTATTGATGGCGGGTCTCTGTTGCTACAGACCGTCTACGTAGAAACTACCGCAGCGCCTCTTGCAGCCGACGGGCAGTTCTGTGCGAACATTGCTGTGATCGGTTTGAAGGATGCTGTAATCCGGTTTGAAGGCGCTGTAGCTATTGATGGCAGGTCTCTGTTGCTACAGACCGTCTACGTAGATACTACCGCAGCGCCTCTTGCAGCCGACGGGCAGTTCTGTGCAGACATTGCTGTGATCCGGTTTGAAGGGCGCTGTAGCTATTATTGATGGCAGGTCTCTGCTGCTACAGACCGTCTACGTAGATACTACCGCAGCGCCTCTTGCAGCCGACGGGCAGTTCTGTGCGAACATTGCTGTGATCCGGTTTGAAGGGCACTGTAGCTATTACTGATGGAAGGTCTCTGTTGCTGCAGACCGTCTACGTAGAAACTACCGCAGCGCCTGTTGCAGCCGACGGGCAGTACTGTGCAGACATTGCTGTGATCCGGTTTGAAGGGCGCTGTAGCTATTACTGATGGCAGGTCTCTGTTGCTACAGACCGTCTACGTAGAAACTACCGCAGCGCCTGTTGCAGCCGACGGGCAGTACTGTGCAGACATTGCTGTGATCCGGTTTGAAGGGCGCTGTAGCTATTACTGATGGCAGGTCTCTGTTGCTACAGACCGTCTACGTAGAAACTACCGCAGCGCCTATTGCAGCCGACGGGCAGTACTGTGTACACATTACTGTGATCCGGTTTGAAGGTATATATCTGGTGTAATTACTGAAGTAACGAGATTGGACATCATATTTTTTGAAACGACGAGCGCAATGCGGTGCTGTGTATAACATCCTAACTAGCGCCATGTCTCTTACCACCAGGTGAACGGATAAAAAAAAAAGTTGCTCCGTCGCCGGCGACCGTCGAGTACCATGAAGGTGTTATGCAACAGTCAACATATAAACATTCCAATCCGGATCGTTGTGTGTTGGCGGCGTTAATAATACCTTGCCCCGACCTTGGACGTGGTTCGTTGACGCTTCCCAATCGCGTGTGTAATAAACAACCTTTTTTAACAAATAATTGTTGTTGTTAATTGCAGTGGCAACAAAAACAACAAGCTGATATTTATGCACTGTGACGGGTTGCTTGTTGTCGGCGCGTTCCGGTGGGTGGTCGCGTTTTTTTTTATTCCATTAGGCGACCGGACGAGCGGCACGTTCGCCTGGTAGTAAGTGATACGCCCGTAACGCAGAACTAGTTTTTTTTTTTTTAATTCTGTACACAGCACCACATTGCACTTGTCGCCTGACATACGTCCAGTCTCCTTACTCCAGTAGCCACAGCGCACGCGTGTTAATAATACGCACCGGATACTCGAGAAAAATACCACTAAGTAAATACTAGTTTTTAATACTATACAACATACTATCATTAATAGATTTTTATCTGTGACATATGATGCTCCATACTTAGTACTCATACTTAGTATTAAACGTGAATTGATGTTTACTTCTGGTAGGTCTGTTGCCGGAGTGCCCATTTCTGCGGTCAAATAGTAGTGTATAAAGTTTCCTTTGTTCCGGTTTGAAGGATGCTGTAATCCGGTTTGAAAGGCGCTGTAGCTAGTACTGGTGATATGTGAATGTTTCTATTGACCGTCTATGTAGGTACTACCGCAGCGTCTATTGCTATCAACAGACAGTACTGTGCGGACATTACTTAGATCCGGTTTGAAGGATGCTGTAATCCGGTTTGAAGGGCGCTGTAGCTATTACTTGTGATATGTGAATGTTTCTATTGACCGTCTATGTAGGTACTACCGCAGCGTCTATTGCTATCAACAGACAGTACTGTGCGGACATTACTTAGATCCGGTTTGAAGGATGCTGTAATCCGGTTTGAAGGATGCTGTAATCCGGTTTGAAGGATGCTGTAATCCGGTTTGAAGGGCGCTGTAGCTATTACTTCAGATATGTGAATGTTTTATAGACCGTCTATGTAGGTACTACCGCAGCGTCTATTGCTATCGACAGACAGTACTGTGCGGACATTACTTACATCCGGTTTGAAGGATGCTGTAACCCGGTTTGAAGGGCGCTGTAGCTATTACTTGTGATATGTGAATGTTTCTATAGACCGTCTATGGTGGTACTACCGCAGCGTCCATTGCAATCGACAGACAGTACTGTGCGGACATTACTTAGATCCGGTTTGAAGGATGCTGTAATCCGGTTTGAAGGGCGCTGTAGCTATTACTTGTGATATGTGAATGTTTCTATAGACCGTCTATGTAGGTACTACCGCAGCGTCTATTGCAACCGACTGACAGTACTGTGCGGACATTACTTAGATCCGGTTTGAAGGATGCTGTAACCCGGTTTGAAGGGCGCTGTAGCTATTACTTGTGATATGTGAATGTTTCTATAGACCGTCTATGTAGGTACTACCGCAGCGTCTATTGCTATCGACTGACAGTACTGTGCGGACATTACTTACATCCGGTTTGAAGGATGCTGTAACCCGGTTTGAAGGGCGCTGTAGCTATTACTTGTGATATGTGAATGTTTCTATAGACCGTCTATGTAGGTACTACCGCAGCGTCTATTGCTATCGACTGACAGTACTGTGCGGACATTACTTAGATCCGGTTTGAAGGATGCTGTAATCCGGTTTGAAGGGCGCTGTAGCTATTACTTGTGATATGTGAATGTTTCTATAGACCGTCTATGTAGGTACTACCGCAGCGCCTCTTGCAGCCGACGGGCAGTACTGTGCGGACGTACTTAGATCCGGTTTGAAGGATGCTGTAACCCGGTTTGAAGGGCGCTGTAGCTATTACTTGTGATATGTGAATGTTTCTATAGACCGTCTATGTAGGTACTACCGCAGCGTCTATTGCTATCGACTGACAGTACTGTGCGGACATTACTTAGATCCGGTTTGAAGGATGCTGTAATCCGGTTTGAAGGGCGCTGTAGCTATTACTTGTGATATGTGAATGTTTCTATAGACCGTCTATGTAGGTACTACCGCAGCGTCTATTGCTATCGACAGACAGTACTGTGCGGACATTACTTAGATCCGGTTTGAAGGATGCTGTAATCCGGTTCGAAGGGCGCTGTTGCTTTGACACTGGCATTGTGGTATCTATCTCGGCGTATCGGCGGTAGATCTACCGCAACATTAATGTACTTATTCCGATAGAGAGAGTGAGATAGAGAGACTGAGATAGAGAGAGAGAGAGGAGATAGATAGATATTACATTAGGCAGGAATTCATCCGATGATTTATTGGCCAAGTTCGGAGTGGTGCCGGTGAGTAAGAGAAGGGTCAAAGGTCAGAATTAAAAGCGTATAAAGTAATTTATAACTAGTTCACTTCTTACTAGTAAGTAGTAATATTTCCTCTAAATTCAATAACAAAGTAAAAAAGCTATGAATATTAATTCATACCTCGATTTAATTTTTTTTTTTAATTAAGCGAGACGAGCGCGACAGTAACCTGATGGTAAGTGATACGCCCGCTCACAACATGGCGCTAGTTAGGATGTTATACACTGCATCGCATTGCGCTCGCCGCCTAAAGTATATGATGTTGAGTCACGCTACCAAAGTAAATACACTAGCTATAACGCCCTTCAAACCGGATCACAGCAATATTTGCGTAGTACAGCCTGTCGGCTGCAATAGACGTTGCAGTGGTACCTACCTAGACGTAGGTCTATAGCAACAGAGACCTCTCACCACTCAATAGCTGCAGCGCCCTTCAAACCAGATCACAATAATATTTGCGTAGTACAGCTTGTCGGCTGCAATAGACGTTGCAGTGGTACCTACCTATACGTACGTCTATAGCAACAGAAACCTCTCACCACTAATAGCTGCAGCGCCCTTCAAACCGGATCACAGCAATATTTGCGTAGTACAGCCTGTCGGCTGCAATAGACGTTGCAGTGGTACCTACCTAGACGTAGGTCTATAGCAACAGAGACATCTCACCACTAATAGCTGCAGCGCCCTTCAAACCGGATCACAATAATATTTGCATAGTACAGCCTGTCGGCTGCAATAGACGTTGCAGTGGTACCTACCAGACGTAGGTCTATAGCAACAGAGACCTTCACCACTAATAGGTGCAGCGCCCTTCAAACCGGATCACAATAATATTAGCGTAGTACAGCTTGTCGGCTGCAATAGACGTTGCAGTGGTACCTACCTAGACGTAGGTCTATAGCAACAGAAACCTCTCACCACTCAATAGCTACAGCGCCCTTCAAACCGGATCACAATAATATTTGCATAGTACAGCCTGTCGGCTGCAATAGACGTTGCAGTGGTACCTACCTAGACGTAGGTCTATAGCAACAGAGACCTCTCACCACTAATAGCTGCAGCGCCCTTCAAACCGGATCACAATAATATTTGCATAGTACAGCCTGTCGGCTGCAATAGACGTTGCAGTGGTACCTACCTAGACGTAGGTCTATAGCAACAGAGACCTCTCACCACTCAATAGCTGCAGCGCCCTTCAAACCGGATCACAATAATATTTGCATAGTACAGCCTGTCGGCTGCAATAGACGTTGCAGTGGTACCTACCTAGACGTAGGTCTATAGCAACAGAGACATCTCACCACTAATAGCTGCAGCGCCCTTCAAACCGGATCATAGTAATGTTATCGCAGAACGTGTGTTAGACTAATATATGATTATATAGTATTACCAATAGTATTTTTATCACTGAGTATTTTGTGTATACTCCAAACAGCAGAAACGAAGTTTTTATTAAAATCCGGTTTAACTGACCATGGATTTTTAGATTTAGGTCTTATACTATTATCTAGCTATTTAGTTTAGGTATTTATTTTATTAAAATCTAGATTTGTTATAGTAATAAATCTGTCTTTTTTTATGTATTTAATTTATTGTAGATTTATAATCTAGTAGAGAAATGTCCGCCATTTTGAATTCGTGTCAGTAGCGGGCGCTGCGTGAGTTTGGTTTGATTTCTTTTATTGATTCATCCGCTGATCATCTGATTAAGTAGTACAGGACTCTTACACTGTCTCACGCGATATTAAGTGTCAATGGGGATGGATGGAGGAGGAAATGGCGGCCGTTTTACAAAATGGCGGCGGTTCAACGAAATGGAGGCGGTCTAACGAAATGGTGAGGGTTTAACGAAATGGCGGCGGTTTAAGGAAATTGCGGTGGATATAAAAAAATGGCGGGGATTAAAAAAATGGCGGCGGTTTAAAAAAATGGCGGTGGTTTTAACGAAATGGCGGTGGAAATAAAAAAATGGCGGTGGTTTTAACGAAATGGCAGCGGTTTAACAAAATGGAGGTAGTTTAACGAAATGGCGGCGGTTTATTGAAATGTCGGCGGTTTTACAAAATGGCGGCGGTTTAACAAAATGGAGATAGTTTAACGAAATGGCGGCGGTTTAAAGAAATGGCGGCGGTAAGGGGAGGCCTTTGTCCAGCAGTGGACGTCTTCCGACTGATTGGATTGGATTGGATTTGGATTGGGGGTAAGGAAATGGCTGTGGTTTTAAAGAAATGGCGGCGGTAGAAGGAAATGGCGGCGGTCTAACAAAATGGCGGTGGTTATATAAAATGGCGTCGCGATACAAGCTATTAACCAATGCAACAAAGAAGCAGTTTTACAACAGCTTATATATACTTCTGCGGTCTGGTGAAGGTCGCGGGAAGCTGCTGGACGCGAGCAGAGCAGGACCGACCGATGCGGAGATCTTTGGAGAAGGCGTACGCCCAGCAGTGGGCATCTATCAGCTGATGATGATGATGACATATAACTTAGAGGTGGAAGTCACATCTTCGATTCCATCAGAGCTCAAGCTTTCGGTCCAGAGCATAGCTTTCGATGATATCCAACCGTTACTTGGTCAGCGTGATGGAGAACTGATCTTGATTACCTTGTGTCTTGAATCCCAGCAGTGGGACTATTAGGACGTATATTTAGTATTTAAAATGTTTTTGTGCGGAGGAGGTAAATAATTTTGAAGGTCTACTGGTGGTGAGGTTTAATGGTTCGGTGATCGATAGGGTAGGTTTTGGTGACACGTCACTAGGTTATGTTCGCTTCGGCGGGTTCCCGTTGGTACCCGCCACCGGCGGCGCTCCGCACCTTGGCCCGGATGATGGCATCCGAAGCTGTCTTCAGGTCGTAAGCCCATCCGATCCAGGCGAACAGGTCTATGACGAAAGTGCTCAGGTTCAGCCAGTTGTTGCCCAGCTCGCCGGTCTTGTAGTCCCACGGGAAAGTGTGGTGGTAGTTGTGGAAGCCCTCGCCCAGAGTCAGGAACGACACGATCTTGTTCTCCACCGGCCGTATGTTCTTGTTGTAGGGCCTCGTGCCCCACATGTGGGCGACGCTGTTGACTATCATTCCCGAGTTAATGCTGCAGACGAAACGCAGCATGGTGACGTACCAGGAGGTGATCAGGGTCTCGCTCCAGAAGTACATCGCCGTGATGGTAGGGATCACGAAGCACAGGGAACCCATGAAGGGAATAGCGTACCTGCGATATGTAAGAATGCGATTTTTAGTAATAAAGTAAAATTGCCCACTTATTGTTACCACTGCTGGGACTTCCAAATTTCAGTTGGTATATTTTTAAAGTAACCAAAAATTAATTATCTGTAACAATCTGTTGCTTTTAAACGGAGAAGAGGAGATTTTGGACTTACTTCTTCTGGAATCTGAGGACTGGGTTGCTGTATATGTCATCCATATATAAGGTCTTGCCCAGACGCTTCACCTCAGGGTGCTTCTTAGACATCAGCCAGCCGATGTGGCTGAAGAAGAAGCCTCTCTTTGAGTTGTGAGGGTCGGCGTTGGTATCGGTGTACTTGTGGTGCATTCTGTGATCCCTGACCCAGTTGGTGCTGGTGCCCTGGCAGGCGATCGACGTCGCGATCATGAGAATGATCTGCAGCGGCAAATTAGCTTTGTAAGCCCTGTGCGCCCAGAGCCTGTGCGATCCCATCGTGATGCCGAAGATGGAGTACATCCACAGGAAAAAGTCTGCGAAGAATAGTATCATTTTCACCATTAAGCCTACCTGATGGTATGTAATTACCACATCGTGGTATTAGAAGCATCCAAATAATGGTCGACTCTGGAGAAACTTTACCACAAATTGAAAAAATCCCATTTCGCATCTCTTTGGGGAAATTAGGGGCAAGAGTTCATTAAATAATTTAATTGTTCTTCGGAGACATTTTTGTTGAACAATGCTCTATATGACATACAGTAATATATATATACTGTCATTGGCAACATATAACCAAGCGAAACATAGTAATATTTCCACACTGCTTCACAGTAGATATATGCCCTGCAGTAGATGTTAAAGGTAATCCATAATTTTATCATGGAAATTTAGGTAACCCAAATTTATCAAAGCGAAACATATGTATGCGGAACCCTAGTTTATATAAATAAATCAGCCGGATTTGTGCTTTATATCTTCAGCTATATTATAGTGAACGTCCTGTCGAAATCGGTTGAACCGATTCGGAGAACGACATCGATAAAGGAACTTGTTAGATCGTTCGATATAGTTTTTGGTTAGGATATGGACTCACTGAATAGGATCGTCTTCCAAGCGGCGGAAGTCACGGCCAGGTAGAGGCCGTACACTGCACTGAGGTGGAAGAAAGAGTACAGGGCTACGTAGATGTAAATAAACTCAATCTTCTGGTCACCATCGCTGACGGTGACCTTCCTCTCCGGTGGCTCTCCTACAATATCTTCAGTTGCCTCTGGAGTCATGGCGACCTGTACAGCAAAGTAGACTAACTGTGGCTGCTATAAAAGTAAAACATAAATTAGTTGTGTATATATCCTGGGAAAGGCACAGGTGTTCCAGTATCCATCTGACAGTAGTTCATCACAACCTCCACCGATTGGAATCCAACTCTGGACGTATATCTCCCACAAATATCTCTACACTGGAACTCTCGGTCTTGGACTGCCGGCATCTACAGCGGCTTCTAACAGATGCCCACTGCTGGAAGATCTACAAATTCTCCGCACTGATCAGCTCTCCGCCGCTCTCATCTACTTTCAAGCGGCTTCCATTACAAGCCCACTGCTGGAAGATCTACAAATTCTCCGCACTGATCAGCTCTCCGCCGCTCTCATCTACTTTCAAGCGGCTTCCATTACAAGCCCACTGCTGGAAGATCTACAAATTCTCCGCACTGATCAGCTCTCCGCCGCTCTCATCTACTTTCAAGCGGCTTCCATTACAAGCCCACTGCTGGAAGATCACAAATTCTCCGCACTGATCAGCTCTCCGCCGCTCTCATCTACTTTCAAGCGGCTTCCATTACAAGCCCACTGCTGGAAGATCTACAAATTCTCCGCACTGATCAGCTCTCCGCCGCTCTCATCTACTTTCAAGCGGCTTCCATTACAAGCCCACTGCTGGAAGATCTACAAATTCTCCGCACTGATCAGCTCTCCGCCGCTCTCATCTACTTTCAAGCGGCTTCCATTACAAGCCCACTGCTGGAAGATCTACAAATTCTCCGCACTGAACAGCTCTCCGCCGCTCTCATCTACTTTCAAGCGGTTTCCAATCGATGCCCACTGCTGGAAGATCTACGAATTCTCCGCACTGATCAGCTCTCCGCCGCTCTCATCTACTTTCAAGCGGTTTCCAATACAAGCCCACTGCTGGAAGATCTGCAGATTCTCCGCACTGATCAGCTCTCCGCCGCTCATCTACTTTCAAGCGGTTTCCAATCGATGCCCACTGCTGGAAGATCTACGAATTCTCCGCACTGATCAGCTCTCCGCCGCTCTCATCTACTTTCAAGCGGTTTCCATTAGATGCCCACTGCTGGAAGATCTACAAATTCTCCGCACTGATCAGCTCTCCGCCGCTCTCATCTACTTTCAAGCGGCTTCCATTACAAGCCCACTGCTGAAGATCTACGAATTCTCCGCACTGATCAGCTCTCCGCCGCTCTCATCTGCTTTCAAGCGGCTTCCATTACAAGCCCACTGCTGGAAGATCTACAAATTCTCCGCACTGATCAGCTCTCCGCCGCTCTCATCTACTTTCAAGCGGCTTCCATTACAAGCCCACTGCTGGAAGATCTACAAATTCTCCGCACTGATCAGCTCTCCGCCGCTCTCATCTACTTTCAAGCGGCTTCCATTACAAGCCCACTGCTGGAAGATCTACAAATTCTCCGCACTGATCAGCTCTCCACTGTTCTCATCTACTTTCAAGCGGCTTCCAATAGATGCCCACTGCTGGATCTCTCGATCGGTATTGCGCCGTTCAAATCCAATTTCGACCTTCGGACACAATGTCGGTCGCGCGCTGGAGCGTGGATTTCACTTTACTGATGACTTTTTTGCGCTGATGAGTAACTTCCCCGCTGCTGGCTCCGCATCTTGCTGTTCATCGCACCGTTAAATGTATGTAATGGCCGTGAACAAATTACTTATGCAAATTTTATAATAAAAGAATCTGACTACACGAAGGTATCATGTGGTGGTGGTGACTTGATATGGTGTACACTCCTCCTGAACATGTACCTGCCTTCGTCGCGGCGGTCGGGCTCAGTAGACCTGGCTTGGTCATTCACGGTGAAGCTAGGAGCAACCCACCCATCTGACCAGAGGTAGCCGCTCCAGGTGACCTCCGTAAGCTTACCAAGGACGTGTGCTGGTGGAGACGCGGATGGAGAGGAGTGTCCAATACTAGATCTGCCGTAGGTAGTCCGAAGAGTTTTTCTCTCTCAGGTCCCACTGTCTCTGGATCATAGATTCGGATCCTTCGCCCAGGTGACAGAACAGTCCAAAGGAGACCCCTCCCCACATAAAAAAGTGTTGTACCTCTTCAAAATTCAGAAGAACCCTGTCATATATCGACAATCCGAAAGCGGTGTCGTGGTGGAGGATTCACCAGGACAAACAACAGCCAGCATGAAAACCATCACAATTAGACACCAGGATATTTACACAACACCACATTGAAGCAAAGAGACCTAACATAAACATAGTAATTCTAACAGGTCATTTACAATGAACACTACATCAAACTGATCATCGTTTCAAGCTTGCCGTCCAGGTATATCACTAGATCTAGACCTTGGGGCTGAGCTACAGAGATACGCGATGCAGTGGTGTATGCTTCCGGTCTCGACCAAAGATTCATCACAAGTGAAATGATCTAATTAACCTAATACACTAATTAATACACGAACACTCGCTTACCTTCAAACGCTCCAACAATATGGCTCTGAATCGAAATGACTCCGTCACTTATGTATATATACAATATATCTAATTAGCGTTCGCTTATTATCTCGAAGTTTTTTTATTTGTTTATTTATAAAAAAACGTGGTTTTCCTTTGTTATTTAAACGATATTTTTTGTGTTTTCTTTTAATATTTTCCATCCTGCTCTATATTGAGAGTTATAGAAACAATTACTCTCTAGCGGTTTTTATGAATTTTCATTGTGTAGTAGATAATATTGTTTTTTCATTTGTAAGAACTTAAATATTTTTAGAGCTTCGGTCACCTGATAGTGAGTGATACGCCCGCTCATAACACCGTGGCGCTAGTTAAGATTTTATACACTACACCGCTTTGCACTTGAGTCTCTTTACTCCAGTAATTGTATTAGCAAAGCATCCTCCAAATCGGACTACAGTAATGTTTGGCGGCTTCAATAGACTCTGCGGCGGTAACTACCTAGACGGCCTGTAGCAACAGAGACCTACCATCGATTCGAAGCTATTATCACCCGGTGTTAAGTTAATTAAAGTGACAGTGAAGAGTACTCGCTTCAAGTATTCCGACAATTGTTAAACTTATAAGCGCCTGTGAAACTAGTTCCGCAATATTAATTGAAAGTAATATTGCGGCAACAATTTTAGTAGGCGCTTTAACTATACATCATTTCGTTGCCGTTTTAATCTTAATAGACCTGCCGTGGTCGTCACGTAATTTCACGTATACGTTCTGTCGAGTTCTGATGGATTCCTCTTACCTCCTACACCAAACGTTTCGCTATAGAAAGGCTATAAGAGAAAACAGATTGCGAGAATTGAGTTAATATATAGCTTGCTATTGATCACTGAGCAGAGGAATTGTTATTTCTAAGAAAAAACTAATACTCTGAATGTCTAAGGATAAAATGATGCAATGTATGCCCAAAGCATTGATATTTTATTCTACGAATCGACGAGACGGCCGGACCTTCACCTGATGATAAGTGACACGCCCAAACATAACGACGTGGCAATATTTAGAACGGTATACCCATCATCACTTTGTGCTCATCGCAGACATAAGTCAATTCTCGTTACCCCAGTAATAACAATAGGTACAATTCCCTTCAAACCGGATCACAGTTGTTCCTTTCAGCTAGGATATGGAGTATTCTCCTGCTTCATCACATTATTATGTATAGAACAAAAGAGTATATGGAGCTGTATACTCCTCATCAGGAAATGGTAAACTTAAAACTGACGTCAGATGCCCACTACTGGGCATAGGTACCGTTCGGTCCAGCATCCATCAATGTAAATAGTGGTATTAATAAATAGTAAAGCCCACCGCTGGGATATCTCACACAGGGGATTGAGGCCATTTATAATCCATTGCCAAGTGTGATATCATCTTTGTAATCTCAAGGTTATCTTCTCAACTACTCACGGGATCCAAGCCAACCCTCACCAGCTCGTGGTGCAGCCTGATAGTCATCGAACGAGGCTCTGGCTACCACCAGCCCGCATTTGGCCAGGGTGATGGGAAATCCAAATCCCTCCATATGAAGTCTGGGCCTCTTAGTGCCCAGCGTTACCAGAGGCCAAGTATGTGGAGGTCTCTGGAGGAGGCTTATGTCTGGGATTGAACTTCTATCGGTTGGTGATGATGATGATGAAGAAAAGGATGAACGAGTGAAGTTACCATAACATTATTTATTGATTAGCACAAGAATAAAACCTTTCTTCATTGAAGATCAAACATGACCAGTTCCTTGAGGAGATGCTAAACAAATAGGCCAGCATACTACCGACCAGTAAGATATATACAAAGTCTTTAGTTCATCAGTCTTCTGTTGTAGCTGCCGTCGCCACTCCTCGCGATCCTGCTCTGGACAACTTCGTCGGAAGCCGTCTTCAGGTCATAAGCCCAACCGATCCGCGCGAAGAAGTCGATCATCAACGAGCTCAGGTTCAGCCAGTTGTTGCCCAGCTCGCCGGCCTTGTAGTCCCAGGGGAACGCGTGGTGGTAGTTGTGGAATCCCTCGCCGAGGGTCACGATGGAGACGCCAACGTTCTCCACCGGCAATATATTGTCGTCGTATGGCCTGCTGCCAAACATGTGGGCGAAGCTGTTGATGGTGCAGATGGAGTGGACACCGAGCAGGAATCTCAGGATGTTGAAGTGGAAGGCGTTATTGAAGGTCTCGTTCCAGAAATACATTGGCGCGATGGTGGGCAGGATGTAGCAGATTGTGCCCATGAACGGTATGGCGTACCTGATGATTTAGAAGATATTGATTAGTCCTCAATGGTTGGGAGTACTAAAGTCGCGGGAAACGAGACCAGGGAAGACGTAGGATCAATTAATGTCAGCAGTAGACGTCTGCAGGCTGATGTTGGTGCTTTGATGATGTCAGGTCTCACAGGATTAGATGCAACGGTTTTGGATTTATGGGTTAAACCACTGGAGATAGGTCTAAAGTATCCTGTGGAGGATCCAACTGTTCTTCCAATTATGGACTTTGGATATAGGATTCCAGAGGAAGGAAATTCTACAAAACCCTGAATTCTATACAGAAGCTTCTTAAGATCTTTCCGATGACTCATGACTCCTGGAGTATATCCTGTAGTATATCTGGAGGAACCTTACCCTCATCCAAAATCTACTGCATGGCTCTGAGAGCTCTTCCGTTTCCGGGGAAATTTTGGCTAAATTCTGAATCATCGTCATCATCATCAGCCCCATCCACTGCTGGATGTAGGTTGGTTGACTCGTGACTACTCACTTCTTCTGGAACATCAGGACTGGGTTCTTATAGACGTCGTCCATGTAGACTGTGTTGCCCAGACGCTTCATCTCCGAGTGCTTCTTGTACATCAGCCAGCCCATGTGGGAGAAGAAGAATCCCCTCCTCGCGTTGTGCGGGTCCGCGTTGGTGTCGGAGTACTTGTGGTGCATCCGGTGGTCCCTGACCCAGTTGTAGCTGGTCAACTGGCAGGCGATCGACGTCCAGATCATTAGCAAGATCTGGAGCGGCATCTTCGCCTTGTACGCCCTGTGAGTCCAGAGCCTGTGCGAGCCCATGGTCGTGCCGAGGATGGACAGCTTCCATAATATGGCACCTGGTGATTTGAACTTCGTTACCTTTGGCTCATTGTTACCAGCTGCTGGACGTGGAGTGAGGATTATGTATGGAAGTTTCTGTCCAGCAGTGGTAGGTGGTCAAAGATCACGTGTAACTGCTGGACGGACAGTAGCCGGATGTAGGGTATAAGGAAATCTGATGGATGCAGGTAGAGCAGACCGATCTGTGTGGAGTACATTGGGAAAGACCCTTGCCCAACAGTGGACTGCTACCGAAGATCACGAGCAACGAGTGAATGTAGACAGTGGGAATTAGTGTGGAGATATTCTTGTGATGATAGGTAGGACCAACAGTGGGCTGTTATTGGATATCGTGGGAAACCGTTTGATGCGATCAGCACAGATCGACCGGTGTGAAGTGCTTTCGAAGAGATTTTTGACCAGCTGTGGGCAACTGTCAAGGATCACGAGAAACTAACAGACGCAGATAGTACAGAATCAATCGTAGAGATTCGTCGTCTGATGGTAATGACAGAAGCGTTATAATTTTTTTTTTAATAATAATTTGATTTTCGTTTACCCCAGTAATTACACTAGCTACAGCGCCCTTGAAACCGGAACACGGTAACGATTTTCGACAGCAATGGGAGCACTTGTCCACCGCCATAGATTACATAGTCAACCAACACACAGGATCATACAATCAAGTGACGTACCAAAAAACCTCCGACGCACAAATACCGAGTCCCAGTAGTGGGAATTGAAATTGGGCATATACACTGTTGCGTGGGCAACAAAGTTAGCTAATTTATTCAACATTATAAAGGCAACACAATAGTTAACAACAAATTATTTATTGTAATAAGTTGATTGCGCGCAGAGTTCAGGAGTCAGCCATTAAATATTCATGACCGTACTTTGTTACGTAAGGGGAAGTAATTAATCAATCATTGGCGTATTATTGGAATGCCCACTGTTGGGCATAAGGTTCCCTCCACGATCGAAGGAATTGGGCTTCAGCCCCAGCACCAGTGCTGGTGGTTAGAGCTTCGTTTGTTTAGCAGGGCGCACCGCGTTCAGGTCAAGCTGACTTGGTCTCCGGAAGATGTTGGCCGGAACTACTTACACCAACTTTTTTTTTTTTTGGTTAGGATGACATACACTGCAACACATTATTTTCAGTGTATAATATAATGTCTCGTTACAACAATAATTTTACTAGCCGCAGCGCCCTTCAAACCGGATCACAGTAATTTTTCCACAGTACTGTATGTCGGCTGCAATAAGCACTGCGGTGGTACCTATCTAGACGGTCTGCAGCAACAGAGACCTACTAGCAGTAATAGCTGCAGCGCCCTTCAAACCGGATCACATTAATGTCTGCGCAGTACTATATTTCGGCTGCAATAAACACTGCGGTGGTACCTATCTAGACGGTCTGCAGCAACAGAGACCTACTAGCAGTAATAGCTGCAGCGCCCTTCAAACCGGATCACAGTAATTTTTCCACAGTACTGTCTGTCGGCTGCGAAAGGCGCTGCGGTAGTACCTATCTAGACGGTCTGCAGCAACAGAGACCTACTAGCAGTAATAGCTGCAGCGCCCTTCAAACCGGATCACATTAATGTCTTCGCAGTACTATATTTCGGCTGCACAAGCACTGCGGCGGTACCTACCTATACAGTCTGTATCAACAGAGACCTACCAGCAGTAATAGTTACAACGCCCTTCAAACCGATCACAGTAATTCCTCCACAGTACTGTCTGTCGGCTGCGAAAGGCGCTGCGGTAGTACCTATCTAGACGGTCTGCAGCAACAGAGACCTACTAGCAGTAATAGCTGCAGCGCCCTTCAAACCGATCACATCAATGTCTTCGCAGTACTATATTTCGGCTGCAATAAGCACTGCGGCGGTACCTACCTATACAGTCTGTATCAACAGAGACCTACCAGCAGTAATAGTTACAACGCCCTTCAAACCGATCACAGTAATTCCTCCACAGTACTCTGTCGGCTGCGAAAGGCGCTGCGGTAGTACCTATCTAGACGGTCTGCAGCAACAGAGACCTACTAGCAGTAATAGCTGCAGCGCCCTTCAAACCGGATCACATTAATGTCTTCGCAGTACTATATTTCGGCTGCACAAGCACCGCGGCGGTACCTACCTATACAGTCTGTATCAACAGAGACCTACCAGCAGTAATAGCTGCAGCGCCCTTCAAACCGGATCACAGTAATTTTTCCACAGTACTGTATGTCGGCTGCAATAAGCACTGCGGTGGTACCTATCTAGACGGTCTGCAGCAACAGAGACCTACTAGCAGTAATAGCTGCAGCGCCCTTCAAACCGGATCACATTAATGTCTGCGCAGTACTATATTTCGGCTGCAATAAACACTGCGGTGGTACCTATCTAGACGGTCTGCAGCAACAGAGACCTACTAGCAGTAATAGCTGCAGCGCCCTTCAAACCGGATCACATTAATGTCTGCGCAGTACTATATTTCGGCTGCAATAAACACTGCGGTGGTACCTATCTAGACGGTCTGCAGCAACAGAGACCTACTAGCAGTAATAGCTGCAGCGCCCTTCAAACCGGATCACATTAATGTCTGCGCAGTACTATATTTCGGCTGCAATAAACACTGCGGTGGTACCTATCTAGACGGTCTGCAGCAACAGAGACCTACTAGCAGTAATAGCTGCAGCGCCCTTCAAACCGGATCACATCAATGTCTTCGCAGTACTATATTTCGGCTGCAATAAGCACTGCGGCGGTACCTACCTATACAGTCTGTATCAACAGAGACCTACCAGCAGTAATAGTTACAACGCCCTTCAAACCGGATCACAGTAATTCCTCCACAGTACCGTCTGTGGTAGTACCTACACTGTGTCCGTAAAGATCTTCGACTAGTGATGCCTGCTTAACGGTTAAACCGATAAACCGGTTGAGCCGATCCAGGTGAAAGTCTACTAGCTGATGGTATAGAGCATGACCTGGTGGTATTCACCACCACGAGGGTCTAGTGTATCG
Organism: Troides helena; assembly: GCA_029286815.1. Lineage (NCBI taxonomy): Eukaryota > Metazoa > Arthropoda > Insecta > Lepidoptera > Papilionidae > Troides > Troides helena. The sequence continues at coordinate 67,918 of JAGSMV010000049.1, read as the reverse complement.
AGTTAATAACATGCGTTACTCACCAAGTATAATCGTTTGCCACTTGACCGCGGTGACACCGAGGTAGAGTCCGTACACTGCGCTGATGTGGTAAAACGTGTATATTATAACATTCGTGTACACGAGGCCCAGCTTCTCCACCTTCTCGCTCACCACCGGCTCCTTCACCTCCGCGTGGAAGTCCTCCGGGGTGCTCGCGACGGGGTTCGGCGTCATTGTTCCACCTGAATCATCACTAGGGTAAGTATAGAGGTGATGGTGAACGATGGGCGTGTTTGTGGAAATCTTACCACCATGCAAATGTCAGACACCGTGGATCGGGATGAGCGTCGGTGACCATGATGTATCACAATTGTATCGTGTCACCGTAAGGTACCGCCGCAGCGCTCATTGCAGCCGAGAGACAGTACTGTGATCCGGTTTGAAGGGCGTTATGGCTATTAACGCTGGTACGTCTCTGTTGTTACAGACCGCCCATGTAGGTTACATCGCAGCGCCTATTGCAGCCAACGGATAATATTGTGCGTACATTACTATGATCCGGTTTGAACGGCGTTAAGGCTATCACTAGTGGTGTCTGTGGCTGTAGACCTTTTTGGGTAGGTACCACCGCAACACCTATTGCAGCCAACAGACAGTGATGTTGTCTATTACCCCAGTAATTTCACTAGTCACAACGCCCTTCAAACAGGATCACAGTAATATTTGTAATACAGTCTGTCGGCTGCAATAGCGCTGCGGTGGTACTTACCTAGACGGTCTGTAGCAACAGAGACCTACCAGTAGTAGCTATAACGCCCTTCAAACCGGATTACGAGCGGTAAATGGTTGCAAAGCGAGTATGAGGAAACATAGAACGACCTTAGCTGTACCTGTCTTTGGTTTAAATAAAAGCAGCTCGTGTATCGGGTTCCGGGTGCGGAGGGTTTCTAAACCACCGAATAGATTGTAAACATTTTAAATACCTAACAACCTAAACATAAGGCCCCATACACACGCGCGAACCGGAGCGGAGCGATGTACATCAACTATATGCATTTATACGGTTCAGCATGTGTGCGAGTGAGACGGAATTCGTTTCCATAAAGCTTCTATATCGCGCGTCTCTTTCCCGCGCGCACTACACACCGCGATGTATCTCTCTCTCTCTGATATATGAGGAGAGAGCGAGAGGGAATGCGTTTCATTTAGTTTCAATACCGCGTCTGTTTCCCGCGCTCGGACCGCAGCGCGCCAGCACAGCGCGGACTAGTCACTGCGATGTATCTCTCTCTCTCTCTGATATATGAGGAGAGAGCGAGAGGGAATGCGTTTCTATTTAGTTTCAATACCGCGCGTCTGTTTCCGCGCTCCGGACCGCAGCGCGCCAACACAGCGCGGACTAGTCACCGCGATGTATCTCTCTCTCACTCTGATATATGTGGAGAGAGCGAGTGGGAATGCGTCTCTATTTAGTCTCAATATTGCGCGTCTGTTTCCCGCGCTCCGGACCGCAGCGCGCCAACACAGCGCGGACTAGTCACCGCGATGTATCTCTCTCACCTGATATATGAGGAGAGAGCGAGTGGGAATGCGTTTCATTTAGTTTCAATACCGCGCGTCTGCTTCCCGCGCTCCGGACCGCAGCGCGCCAACACAGCGCGGACTAGTCACCGCGATGTATCTCTCTCTCACTCTGATATATGTGGAGAGAGCGAGTGGGAATGCGTTTCTATTTAGTTTCAATACCGCGCGTCTGTTTCCCGCGCTCCGGACCGCAGCGCGCCAACACAGCGCGGACTAGTCACCGCGATGTATCTCTCACTCTGATATATGAGGAGAGAGAGCGAGGGAATGCGTTTCTATTTAGTTTCAATACGCGCGTCTGTTTCCCGCGCTCCGGACCGCAGCGCGCCAACACAGCGCGGACTAGTCACCGCGATGTATCTCTTCACTCTGCTATATGAAGAGAGAGCGAGTGGGAATGCGTTTCTATTTGGTTTCAATATCGCGCGTCCGTTTCCCGTGCTCCGGACCGCAGCGCGCCAACACAGCGCGGACTAGTCACCGCGATGTATCTCTCTCTCTCACCTGATATATGAGGAGAGCGAGTGGAATGCGTTTCATTTAGTTTCAATACCGCGCGTTCGTTTCCCCGCGCCGGACCGCAGCGCGCCAACACAGCGCGGACTAGTCATCATGATGTATCTCTCTCACTCCTGATATATGAGGAGAGAGCGAGGGAATGCGTTTTATTTAGTTTCAATACCGCGCGTTCGTTTCCCGCGCTCCGGACCGCAGCGCCAACACAGCGGACTAGTCACCGCGATGTATCTCTCTCTCACTCTGATATATGAGGAGAGAGCGAGTGGGAATGCGTTTCTATTTAGTTTCAATACCGCGCGTCTGTTTCCCGCGCTCCGGACCGCAGCGCGCCAACACAGCGCGGACTAGTCACCGCGATGTATCTCTCTCTCTCTGATATATGAGGAGAGAGCGAGTGGGAATGCGTTTCTATTTAGTTTCAATACCGCGCGTCTGTTTCCCGCGCTCCGGACCGCAGCGCGCCAACACAGCGCGGACTAGTCACCGCGATGTATCTCTCTCTCACTCTGATATATGAGGAGAGCGAGTGGAATGCGTTTCTGTTGGTTTCAATACCGCGCGTCTGTTTCCCGCGCTCCGGACCGCAGCGCGCCAACACAGCGCGGACTAGTCACCGCGATGTATCTCTCTCTCACTCTGATATGAGGAGAGCGAGTGGGAATGCGTTTCTATTTGGTTTCAATACCGCGCGTCTGTTTCGCGCTCCGGACCGCAGCGCGCCAGCACAGCGCGGACTAGTCACCGCGATGTATCTCTCTCACTCTGATATATGAGGAGAGAGCGAGTGGGAATGCGTTTCTATTTGGTTTCAATATCGCGCGTCCGTTTCCCGTGCTCCGGACCGCAGCGCGCCAACACAGCGCGGACTAGTCACCGCGATGTATCTCTCTCTCTCACTCTGATATGAGGAGAGCGAGTGGGAATGCGTTTCTATTTTGTTTCAATACCGCGCGTCTGTTTCCCGCGCTCCGGACCGCTGCGCGCCAACACAGCGCGGACTAGTCACCACGATGTATCTCTCTCTCTCACTCTGATATGAGGAGAGAGAGCGAGGGAATGCGTTTCTATTTAGTTTCAATACCGCGCGTCTGTTTCCCGCGCTCCGGACCGCTGCGCGCCAACACAGCGCGGACTAGTCACCGCGATGTATCTCTCTCACTCTGATATGAGGAGAGAGAGCGAGTGGGAATGCGTTTCTATTTAGTTTCAATACCGCGCGTCTGTTTCACGCGCTCCGGACCGCTGCGCGCCAGCACAGCGCGGACTGGTCACCGCGATGTATCTCTCTCACTCTGATATGAGGAGAGAGAGCGAGTGGGAATGCGTTTCTATTTGGTTTCAATACCGCGCGTCTGTTTCACGCGCTCCGGACCGCAGCGCGCCAACACAGCGCGGACTAGTCATCATGATGTATCTCTCTCACTCTGATATGAGGAGAGCGAGTGGGAATGCGTTTCTATTTAGTTTCAATACCGCGCGTCTGTTTCCCGCGCTCCGGACCGCAGCGCGCCAACACAGCGCGGACTAGTCACCGCGATGTATCTCTCTCTCACTCTGATATATGAGGAGAGAGCGAGTGGGAATGCGTTTCTATTTGGTTTCAATATCGCGCGTCCGTTTCCCGTGCTCCGGACCGCAGCGCGCCAACACAGCGCGGACTAGTCACCGCGATGTATCTCTCTCTCACTCTGATATATGAGGAGAGCGAGTGGGAATGCGTTTCTATTTGGTTTCAATACCGCGCGTTCGTTTCCCGCGCTCCGGACCGCAGCGCGCCAACACAGCGCGGACTAGTCACCGCGATGTATCTCTCTCACTCTGATATATGAGGAGAGAGCGAGTGGGAATGCGTTTCTATTTAGTTTCAATACCGCGCGTCTGTTTCCCGCGCTCCGGACCGCAGCGCGCCAACACAGCGCGGACTAGTCACCGCGATGTATCTCTCTCTCACTCTGATATATGAGGAGAGAGCGAGTGGGAATGCGTTTCTATTTAGTTTCAATACCGCGCGTCCGTTTCCCGCGCTCCGGACCGCAGCGCACCAAGACAGCGCAAAGTATTCACCGCGATGTATCTCCCTCTCACTCTGATACATGAAGAGAGAGCGAGAGATATATACAAATGTACAGTACTTTACTCTTTTCCTTCTGTCGCTGTTTCCATACTTTAATGACTACAATTTTAAACAGAATTAATTAAAAAAATCTCTCTCTCTCTCTTTATCTCCACCGCTTCCAAGGCACATCTATCTCATTCTCTCACATATCAGCTTACAGTTCCACTTCCACAGCCTGTCGAAGACTCGAGTCTGTTATTAAAAAGATAGTTGAACCAGTTTTTTTTTAATTTGTAAAATCAAAAGGCTCTTTTGTTGTTGGGTCTGATGGGTGGGTATCTCATGCCGGAATGTAAGTAGGTACCGCCTATTGCAGCCGACAGACAGCACTGTGATCCGGTTTGAAGGACCAACAGCCATTAATATCTGTAGGTCCCTGTCGACGGATACCGTCTAGTTAGGTACCACCGCAGCGCCTATTGCAGCCGACAGACAGCACTGTATAAACATTACTGTGATCCGGTTTGAAGGGCTCTGTAACTAGTAAAATTACTACAGTAATGAGTGTTAGGCGATGAGCGCAATGCGGCTTAGTGTATAAGATTTAACTCGCGCCGTGTTATGGGCAAGCGTGTCACTTGATGTTAAGTGAACGTACCGTTAGTCTGTTCGTTATAAAAAAAAAAAAAAAAAAAAATTATTACAGAGACATGCACTGTTTATTTCAATACATGGAACGCCCCCTAGCAATCTGTAGCTGTGTGGGCGGCAGTGGGCCCAGCAGTGGGAACATAAAAATCGCCATCGCCTCGCTTCCTGTGTGTTCTCTTATTTATTCATTAGTAAGAAATTTTACTACGAAATAAAAATCGATTTTTTTTTTTTGTCTCAATCAAATTAACGCGGCGACCCTTATTGTGTAATATAATTACATTGTTATCAACTACGTAATGTGTTTGCGTACATACGGTTTGAAGGCCGCTCTAGCCGCTGCGATTGTCGGGGTGGCTCAGCATAAGGTGTCAGAGAACGATCGCAATGCTGTTCTTTGCATCCATCTCCATCGTTGCCTTGTTACGGGCGACTATCACTTAATATCAGGTGAACGTCCCGCTCGCCTCATCTGAATATAACCTATGACGAGGCAGCGTGGTCATTGTGTCTTAGCTTGTTTTCCCAAGGGAGGAACAGAAAAAAAAATTATCGCCAACATTATTGTCATCCTCATCGTAATCGTTATCAACATTGTTAACATCATAACCGCCATCTTTATCATTATCGCAATCTTCTTCATTGGTATCATTACTATTGTCATCCTCATCGTCATCATTATCATCATCTTCGTCATTGTAATCATGATTATTGTCATCCTCATTGTTATCATTATCAACATTATTAACATCATAACCGTCAACTTTATCATTATCGTAATCTTCGTCATTGTAATCATCATTATTGTCATCCTCATCGTTATCGTTATCAACATTGTTAACATCATAACCGTCATCTTTATCATTATCGCAATCTTCTTCATTGGTATCATTACTATTGTCATCCTCATCGTCATCATTATCATCATCTTCGTCATTGTAATCATCATTATTGTCATCCCCATCGCTATCGTTATCAACATTGTTAACATCATAACCGTCATCTTTATCATTATCGTAATCTTCGTCATTGTAATCATCATTATTGTCATCCCCATCGCTATCGTTATCAACATTGTTAACATCATAACCGTCATCTTTATCATTATCGCAATCTTCTTCATTGGTATCATTACTATTGTCATCCTCATCGTCATCATTATCATCATCTTCGTCATTGTAATCATGATTATTGTCATCCTCATTGTCATCATTATCAACATTATTAACATCATAACCGTCAACTTTATCATTATCGTAATCTTCGTCATTGTAATCATCATTATTGTCATCCCCATCGCTATCGTTATCAACATTGTTAACATCATAACCGTCATCTTTATCATTATCGCAATCTTCTTCATTGGTATCATTACTATTGTCATCCTCATCGTCATCATTATCACCATCTTCGTCATTAGAAACATCATTATCACCATCGATATTATCATCCTCATTGTCGTCATCATTATCATCATCTTCGTCATTGTAATCATCATTATTGTCATCCTCATCGTCATCATTATCATCATCTTCGTCATTGTAATCATCATTATTGTCATCCCCATCGCTATCGTTATCAACATTGTTAACATCATAACCGTCATCTTTATCATTATCGCAATCTTCTTCATTGGTATCATTACTATTGTCATCCTCATCGTCATCATTATTATCATTATCGTAATCTTCGTCATTGTAATCATGATTATTGTCATCCTCATTGTCATCATTATCAGCATTATTAACATCATAACCGTCAACTTTATCATTATCACCATCGATATTATCATCCTCATCGTCATCATTATCATCATCTTCGTCATTGTAATCATCATTATTGTCATCCTCATCGTTATCGCTATCAACATTGTTAACATCATAACCGCCATCTTTATCATTATCGCAATCTTCTTCATTGGTATCATTACTATTGTCATCCTCATCGTCATCATTATCACCATCTTCGTCATTAGAAACATCATTATCACCATCGATATTATCATCCTCATTGTCGTCATCATTATCAACATTATTAACTTTATAATCGTCCACATCGTTGTTATCATCATTGCAGTCATCATCATTATTATCATTATCGTACCATCACTGTACATAACTAAGATATACAATTCTTTCCTTACTCCAATCATTCTGTCCTTATGATATCGCCGTCACATACAACGTTCACCGCCATCACGCCGGTCGCCGTTCACAGCCCTGTTACACCATCACACGCACACAGTAATCTAGATAAAGTTCTAGATTTATTCAACTATTAGTGAAATTAATTCACACGTCAATATTCATTGAATTAATTAGAATTAATTAGAATTAATTAACGACACAAAAGCAAGCAACACTTTGTAACTCTCTCCGCGTTGTATAAAAAAAAATATTAAAGAAATTCTTAACGCGATCAGAATGTTGAATACTAATCATTATTAGTATTGTTTATGTTTTGATTATTAATAATTGAATAATCATTTGTGATCATCATGATTAGGAACTTTTGTTACGTTGTGTTTATAACAACAATATATTTATATTACGACGTTTGTGCGGAATGTTTTATTGCTCTCTTGCATCGTCGGAGTCGGAGCTAAAGTATTTTTTTTTTTTTTTTAATGTAACTAAAATGATAAACGAACACAGAAACTAATTATATACATATATAAAGTTGAATATAAGGGAGAAGGGATGAGAAAACATTGGATCCGGATGTTGAAGAGATCGATGCTATGTGGGGAGAGATAAGGTTTTTTTTTTTTTAACTTGTGTAACGAAATGCTAACGGAACGCACACCCCGGGACCAATAGTGGGCCGGTGCCGGGGTAGTGTCGGACACCAACCGACTAAATAGCATCACACGGTATTCCACTCTCTTCCACATGCTCGAAGGGTCGCGGGATAACGTGTTGTAGTTGCTCCGCAACCCCCGGTCGGCGCCCTAATGAACGGATCCAACCCGGGGAGGGATGTGATGTGAAGCAGCGCACCTCCCGACAAAATGCCTGCGTGGCGACGCGTCGGAATACGAGACGCATCATTATATGCACCCCGGGAACCCTCTCTAAGAGGGGCGCCGGCCCGACGGCCCTTGTCGGTCGCGGCGCCAGGTTCCTGCCGAGGAGCCATTCGGCGGTGAGCTGTCACCGCGCTCCGACCGCGTCCTGTCCCCTCGGCGCCCGCTCTCGGATAAGTTCGGTCTCCCGCTTCTGCGTCATAACAGAGTCGCAGAATCGAGATACCGCATTCCATGACGCCTCGCCACTGACCATGGTCCGGACCACGGACGGTAGCGAGAGGTCACTCCCTATCGCCGCTACGAGCGCAGCGCTGTACCACCCCCTCCCCCCATCGCGGGCAATCGGCCAAGGTGTGGGACGATGTGTCCACCGGGTGGCCACACTCGTCCGTCCTACTCGTGCAGTTCCGCCGGTGCAGATAGCTCCCGAAGCAACCGTGCCCCGTGAGTACCTGCACCAGGCAGAAACTGAGGACTCCGAAGTCCCGGCCCAGCCAGTCACCGATGACCGGCCGGACGGCCTCAACGGTGAGGCGACCGTACGACGGTTCGAGGAGTCGCCGCTCCCATCCCTGAAGCACCTCTCGACGCGTCTTTCTGCGCCATCTCTCCACCTCGTCTGGTGAAGGAAGCAAACCCTCCCGCTCGAGGGCCCTCTTCTACCGCCAATAGAGGTGCGCCAACGACTCCGCTTCGAATTCCCACGGCGGCGTCCCGGCGAGGACGCACACCACCTCGAAGGAGATGGTACGGCAACCTCGTACGACCCGTGATATAAGGGGGTGTTATAATAATTCTCAGGTCTTTTAGGTTTATATAGAAGGAAGAATATTTGGTCTCATGTCGAGGGGTTTATTTTATTTTTCATCCTTTCACGCTTGTAAAGGGTTAATATATCTTGTTAAGGGTTGACATTATTTAAAGCATGACCCCAACGTGCCCAACGTATCCTGGCGGTCCGAGCCTGTCGGGCGTACCGTACGGTGTCTGGACGGCGGGTACGCTTCTCGCGGGCGATGCGCCTTGGCATCTACAGGCGCAGTCGCTCGCGGAAGTGTACCTCTTCCTGCGGGATGCCGGAGAGCGTCGGCCGGACCCGGCCACGGTCCGCCGGATCAGGCGCGTTGCCCATGACGCCCTGATCCGCCGGTGGGTGACGGAGTTAGGTAACCCTGCCGCCGGCCGGGACACGGTGGAGGCCATCAGGCCCCACCTGTCCCGGTGGATGAGCCGGCGGTACGGGGCCTTGACGTTCCACCTGGTGCAGGTGCTGACAGGCCATGGATGTTTCGGCAAATACCTGCACCAGGTGGCTCGTAGAGAGATGACGCAAGAATGCGTCAAGTGTGGTGCGCCGATTGATACGGCGCACCACACTCTGGCGGAGTGCCCGGCATGGGGGCCGCAGCGCCACGCCCTCGTCGCGCAAGTCGGCAGTGACCTCGCTGCCGACCTTAATCGATCGTATGTTGAGCAGCGAGAGGTCTTGGAAGGCGGTGGCCTCCTTCTGCGGCGCAGTGATGCGTCAGAAGGTGGCCGCCGAGCGCACGCGGGAGGCCGACGCCGCTGCCGCACCTTGCAGGCGGCGGCGGGCCGGTGGGAGAGCGCGGCGGCAGAACCACGCCGTCCGCTTCCTCCCGCCGTGAGCGACGGGCCCCTAGCCGGGCACGGTGTGAGGGGCGTTCGGGCCGTTAGACGTGGCCCCTTTGGGCCTTTGTCGTGTTTCCCCTGGGGTGAGTCCCCGGGGAGTCTTGGTTTTGTCCCCCTCCCATTTCGAAGCGGGGAGTCTGGAGGGAGGCCGCCGCCCAATTCCTTCACGGGAGGGCGGCGGCCGGGCGTGCGCTCCGTCTTGGGCGCGCGCGGTCGTCTGAGGGGTCGGGGGCCTCAACGTGCCGGTCCCGCGAGGGGCCGGTACGGGACGGCAGGTGGGTGCCTTTGCTCCCCGCGGGCATCCACCAGGAGGAGGTTTATACGCGGAGGCGCCCGGAGAGTTGCTTGGCTGAAACCCGGGCGTCTCCAGTATGCGTATGGCGGGACAAGCGGTGGTGGTTTTAGTGGGTATGGGGTCACGCACAACATCTCAGTGGCCCCGAGCCCCACATAACCCGGCGTCCCTCCCTTGAAAAGGACGCTGGGTATGCGTTAACAGCATTTCCACCACCGATATCAAAAAAAAAAAAAGGGTTGACATTATTTATTAATTCTTAACACCCCGTCACAAGTAGGTGTTTAAGTTTGCATACTCACATTTAAAAAATCAAAAAATGTCGGCGTGGAATACGGGAAGTCGATACACGAACAATCCCTTATCGATACACGAACACCCACCTTGGACTCTGACTGTTTACATACTATAATGAATCTTTTCCAAACTTAACTTTTATATTTTCTGTATTACATTAATAAGTGCTTCATTAACAAGGTCGCAGTGTAAATACTCTAATATGTATTATCGTCACGATATTTGTTCCCATATTCGTCGATACTGGTAAAGTTGTGTTCACAAACACGACTGTATGACTTTAGTAAGGACGTATACACTGCAACGCGTTGCGCAATGCATAAATACAGTTTCATTACTGGCAACACTTCATTCGCTACAGCGCCCTTTAAACCAGAACGTAATTAAATCGATGCCAGTTAAGATGTTTACACATCACTTCGTTGTGCTTATCGCTAAGACATAAGATGTTAAGTCTCGTTACCACAGTAATTTTACTAGCTACAACATCTTTCAAAACGTTTTTTTTTTTTTTTTAAATAATAGACTGAAGCATATAAACGAAATCATTTATTTTTATTTTCATCAAATTTGTAACTTCCATCTCCGGTTCTCAAGGCCCTGGTCCTGATCATGTCACCGGGGGCCGACTTGAGGTCGTATGCCCATCCGATCCATGCGAAGAAGTCGATCACCAAAGTGCCAAGGTTCAGCCAGTTGTTGCCCAGCTCCCCGGCCTTGTAGTCCCACGGGAACGCGTGGTGGTAGTTGTGGAAGCCCTCGCCGAGGGACACCAGCGATACCCCCGCGTTCTCCACCGGCCAAATGTTACGGTCGTACGGCTTGCTGCCCCACAAGTGGGCGAAGCTGTTCACCGAGCATATGGAGTGTACGCCCAGCAGGAACCTCAGTATGTTGAAGTGGAACGCGTTGCTGAAGCTCTCGCCCCACAGGTACATCGGTATCAGCGTCGGCAGCACGTAGCAGATGGTGCCCATGAACGGTATCGCGTACCTTGACGTCAGAGAACGAAACGGAAGCAGTTATACATGTTTAGCACGCGTGCGAGCGAGACGGAAGACGTGCCTATACGGCTTCAGTATGGAGCCTCTATACAGTCTTTCTATCGTGCGTCTCCTACGTAGCGCGCGAACACACTACGTAGACTAGTGTCCGTGATGTATTCTCTCTCTCGCTCGTTCGTATGAAGAGTGAGCGAGAGGGAATGCGTTTCTATACAGACTCTCTATCATGCGTCTCCTACCCGCGCTCCGGTCGTTGCGCGCCAACACACTACGAAGACTAGTCTCCGCGATGTATTCTCTCTCTCGCTCGTTCGTATGAAGAGTGAGCGAGAGGGAATGCGTTTCTATACAGACTCTCCATCATGCGTCTCCTACCTGCGCTCTGGCCGCAGCGCGCCAGCACACTACGAAAATTAGTCTACGCGATGTATCTCTCTCTCTCTCTCTCGCTCGTTCGTATGAAGAGTGAGCGAGAGGGAATGCGTTTCTATACAGACTCTCTATCATGCGTCTCCTACCCGCGCTCCGGTCGTTGCGCGCCAACACACTACGAAGACTAGTCTCCGCGATGTATTCTCACTCTCGCTCGTACGTATGAAGAGTGAGCGAGAGAGAATGCGTGTCTACACAGATCCTCCATCGCGTGTCTCCTACTCAAGCTCCGGGCGCGTAGCGCGCCAACACACTACGTAGACTAGTCTCCGCGATGTATTCTCTCTCTCGCTCGTTCGTATGAAGAGTGAGCGAGAGGGAATGCGTTTCTATACAGACTCTCCATCATGCGTCTCCTACCCGCGCTCTGGCCGCAGCGCGCCAGCACACTACGAAAATTAGTCTACGCGATGTATCTCTCTCTCTCTCTCTCTCTCGCTCGTTCGTATGAAGAGTGAGCGAGAGGGAATGCGTTTCTATACAGACTCTCCATCATGCGTCTCCTACCCGCGCTCCGGTCGTTGCGCGCCAACACACTACGAAGACTAGTCTCCGCGATGTATTCTCACTCTCGCTCGTACGTATGAAGAGTGAGCGAGAGAGAATGCGTGTCTACACAGATCCTCCATCGCGTGTCTCCTACTCAAGCTCCGGGCGCGTAGCGCGCCAACACACTACGTAGACTAGTCTCCGCGATGTATCTCTCTCTCTCTCTCTCTCGCTTGTACGTATGAAGAGTGAGCGAGAGGGAATGCGTTTCTATACAGACTCTCCATCATGCGTCTCCTACCCGCGCTCTGGCCGCAGCGCGCCAGCACACTACGAAAATTAGTCTACGCGATGTATCTCTCTCTCTCTCGCTCGTTCGTATGAAAAGTGAGCGAGAGGGAATGCGTGTCTACACAGATCGTCCATCGCGTGTCTCCTGTACTTCAATCAATCGCGCTCTCTCTCTCTCTCTCTCTGTATACCACATTCACAGTATATCCGTCTCATTCCCACATTATTGACGACACCACCAATACTATCACCCGATGTGCACACTACACCACATGTACATGCAGTTGTGAGCTGTAGCGCCTTTCGAACCAGTCATAAGCGAGTTCCACTTACTTCTTCTGGAACATCAGCAGTGGGTTACTGTACACGTCGTCCATGTAGACGGTGCCGCCCAGGCGCTTCACCTCCGAGTGCTTCTTGCACATCAGCCAGCCGATGTGGCAGAAGAAGAATCCCCTCCTCGAGTTGTGCGGGTCCGCGTTGGTGTCGGTGTACTTGTGGTGCAACCGGTGGTCCCTGATCCAGTTGTAGCAGCTCAGGTGGCACGATATGGAGTTCCATATGAGCAGCGTGACCTGGAGCGGCGCCCTGGCCTTGTACGACCTGTGCGTCCACAGACGGTGCGCGCCGACGGTGATGCCCAGGACCGACAGCATCCACAGCACCACACCTACGGAAGAAACGGAACGGGATCATCCATCACCTGGAGAAGAAGAACTCCAGTTACTTCTCTATTTTAATTTTTTTGGCTTCCCAGCATCTGAGTCTTCACTAAGAGATCAGCTCGTTCGTACCAAGAGCACCAGAAGAGCGGAACAGCTCGCCGTCAGTGTTACCGCTCAAGAGAAGCAGGTGTCTCCAGGTCGAGGGTCTATACCTTGGTGACAGGCTAGAGCTCATCACCAGGTCGAGTCCTAGTCAAGTAAGACATATCCGGTTGCTCTTCGCGAGGTCTTCTCTCCTTTGATAACCGTTGTGGTTTTTTAAGCTATAACGCCCTTCAAACCGGAACACACAACTCACCGAGTGCAATCGTCTGCCATTTGACCGAAGTGAAACCCAAGTAGAGCCCGTATACCGCGCTGACGTGGTAGAACAGGTATATGAGCACGTTGGTGTAGACCAGCTGGACCCTCTCCCGCTTCTCGCTGATCTGCAGCCCGTGGACCTGCGCGTGGAACTCCTCCGCGGAAGTGGCAGCGGGATTCGGCGTCATGCTGCAGTTCTGTAACGGGAGTACGCGATATAGTACTGCTGGTATTGACAATTGCAGCCGACAGACATTACCGTGATCCGGTTTGAAGGGTGCTATAGCTACTACTGCTTGTAGGTCTCTGTTAATACAGACCGTCTAGGTAGGAATCACCGCAGCGCCTATTGCAGTAGACAGGCAGTAATGTGTGAACAATACTGTGATCCGGTTTGAAGTGCGCTGAAACTATCACTGGTGGTATGTCTCTGTTGCTAGGGGTCGTCCAGGTATTACTGCTGCTTTTATTGTTTGTCCTATAAAAATCCGCACAATTCGTTGTACTCCGGTTTGAAAGGCGCTGCAGCTAATGCGAATTTACTGGGGTAACGATTCAGTGTAAACATCCTAACAACGGAAATAATTTTGTTCGATTATATAATATCTTGTGGGTTCGCTGAACAAAAGCAAAGGTGGTGGTGGTGGTGGTGGAGTGTTTGGGGGTGGGGGCAGGGTATAATAATGTTTCCGGCGGGAGAGCGCGGCGGCAGAACCACGCCGTCCGCTTCCTCCCGCCGTGAGCGATGGGCCCCTAGCCGGGCACGGTGTGAGGGGGCCTTCGGGCCGTTGGGCGTGGCCCTTTGGACCTTTGTCGTGTTTCCCCTGGGGTGCGTCCCCGGGGAGTCTTGGTTTTGTCCCTCCCTCGTCGAAGTGGGGAGTCTGAGGAGGCCGCCGCCCAATTCCTTCACAGGAGGGCGGCGGCCGGGCATGCGCTCCGTCTTGGGCGCGTGCGGTCGTCTGTGGGTCGGGGGTTTCAACGTGCCGGTCCCGTGAGGGCCGGTACGGGACGGCAGGTGGGTGCCTTTGCTCCCCGCGGTCACCCACCAGAAGAGTTGCTTGACTGAAACCCGGGCGTCTCCAGTATGCGTATGGCGGGACAAGCGGTGGTGGTTTTAGTGGGTATGGGGGTCACGCACAACATCTCAGTGGCCCCGAGCCCCACATAACCCGGCGTCCCCCCCCCTGAAAAGGACGCTGGGTATGCGGTAACAGCATTTCCACCACCGAAATCAAAAAAAAAAAAAAAAAATGGGTATAATAATGTTAACAAGGGCTCTAGTATGAACGTCTCACCTGTCCGACGCTGTTAATCAACTAGTGCGTCACGCGCCCACCCATCCTTTTATATGGTCCAAATATTGCGCATAATTTATTGCTTTTTTTTTTTTTGCGACTAGAATTTGATTCGATAATTTGAACAATATTAGTCGACTTAATGAACAATAGGCGGCGTGACATTTGATCTCGGCGTCGGATTGTAATGGCTCCGATATAAAATAAATAAAAATAAAACCGACACAGCACAGAGTCGAACAGGAGACCTCCGATCCGGTTAACCACTGAACCACTACTCCCTTTAGCCTTTTAGAAAATGCCCAAAGCCCCAAAAATGGGAAATGAAAAAGATAATGCGACATTTCTTAACGTCGGTTAATATAAATGCACACTTTTCTATAACAAATGCTCCGAGTCCCAACAGTGGGAATAAAGAAAATACATAAGATATTTAATGTCAATTAATTTTAAAACCTAACATTGTAGTATTCATCGTGTGTGGCAAAAAGCCAAAGTCCCAACAGTGGGAATAGAATTAACATCATTCAACTGCTTCATCACTCGGTGATGGTAACGCTCTATTACGTGAACCCGACGAAGGTTACCACCGCCTTGGTGATGTGTGGTGGTCACAAAATCAGCTGATGACGACGTGGAAAGAGACAGTTAATGTAGAAACAGACAGGTGTAGTAATAGAAGGGTCAAGTAGATGCTGACAGTGGACATAGAAACAGGCACGTGTCTTTTTAGAGATAGGTGTCGAAGAAATAGACAGGTGAAGTAGAAATAGACGCGAGTCTTTTTAGAGATAGGTGTCGAAGAAATAGACAGGTGAAGTAGAAATATACGCGAGTCTTTTTAGAGATAGGTGTCGAAGAAATAGACAGGTGAAGTAGAAATAGACGCGAGTCTTTTTAGAGATATATGTCACAAGAAACAGATAGATGAAGTAGAAATAGACGCGAGTCTTTTTAGAATATATGTCACAGAAACAGACAGGTGAAGTAAGAAATAGACGCGAGTCTTTTTAGAGATATATGTCACAGAAACAGACAGGTGAAGTAAAGAAATAGACGCGAGTCTTTTAGAGATATATGTCACAGAAACAGATAGATGAAGTAGAAATAGACAGGTGAAGTAGAAATAGACGCGAGTCTTTTTAGAATATATGTCACAAGAAACAGACAGGTGAAGTAGAAATAGACGCGAGTCTTTTTTTAGAGATATATGTCACAGAAACAGACAGGTGAAGTAAAGAAATAGACAGGTGAAGCAGAAATAGACGCGAGTCTTTTTAGAATATATGTCACAGAAACAGATAGATGAAGTAGAAATAGACGCGAGTCTTTTTAGAATATATGTCACAGAAACAGACAGGTGAAGTAGAAATAGACAGGTGAAGCAGAACAGACGCGAGTCTTTTTAGAATATATGTCACAGAAACAGATAGGTGAAGTAGAAATAGACGCGAGTCTTTTTAGAATATATGTCACAGAAACAGATAGATGAAGTAGAAATAGACAGGTGAAGTAGAAATAGACGCGAGTCTTTTTAGAATATATGTCACAGAAACAGACAGGTGAAGTAGAAATAGACGCGAGTCTTTTTAGAATATATGTCACAGAAACAGATAGGTGAAGTAGAAATAGACAGGTGAAGCAGAACAGACGCGAGTCTTTTTAGAATATATGTCACAGAAACAGACAGGTGAAGTGAAATAGACGCGAGTCTTTTTAGAGATATATGTCACAGAAACAGACAGGTGAAGTAAAGAAATAGACGCGAGTCTCTTTAGAGATATATGTCACAGAAACAGATAGGTGAAGTAGAAATAGACGCGAGTCTTTTAGAGATATATGTCACAGAAACAGATAGATGAAGTAGAAATAGACGCGAGTCTTTTAGAGATATATGTCACAGAAACAGACAGGTGAAGTAGAAATAGACAGGTGAAGCAGAAATATACGCGAGTCTTTTTAGAATATATGTCACAAGAAACAGACAGGTGAAGTAGAAATATACGCGAGTCTTTTTAGAGATAGGTGTCGAAGAAACAGACAGGTGAAGTAGAAATAGACGCGAGTCTTTTTAGAGATAGGTGTCGAAGAAACAGACAGGTGAAGTAGAAATAGACGCGAGTCTTTTTAGAGATAGGTGTCGAAGAAACAGACAGGTGAAGTAGAAATAGACGCGAGTTTTTGCCGTCATGCCGGGATTCGAACCGGCGAGCTACGGAATGAAGGCCGCACGCTCCAACCACTGGGCCAGCGAGACACAATTTACCAAATAAATACAAACGCTTGCAAACCTTGAACTTGTATACTAATACTAAGTGATCCATTTGAATTATATTCAAATGATGCGAAGGTTAATTTCCGGTTAATTTAACGATTAAGTTATACTTACATTAAACTTACCGCACGTCACTATAGTTAAGTTAACGTTAATTCGTATGTCGGCGGGACTTCCATCGCCGTAGGTAATTCGATGAAGTACTTAGGACTCGTCCTCGACGGCCGATGGAAGTTGGACGAGTACTTTCGGCAGCTGGGCCCGAAACATTCGAGCAGCCGGCTCCCTGAGCCGCCTCCTGCCCAACCTGGGCGGGCCGAGCGTCGGATGTTGGCGACTCTACACGGGGGTGGTGCGCTCTATGGCGCTATACGGTGCGCCCATATGGGCGCAAGACTTGTCGGCCCGTGGTGTGATGCTGCTGCGCTCGCCGCAGCGCGTCTTGGCCGTACGGGTCGTACGAGGTTCCCATACCATCTCCTTCGAGGTGGCGTGCGTCCTCGCCGGGACGCCGCCGTGGGAACTCGAGGCGGAGTCGCCAGCGCGCCTCCACTGGCGGTAGAAGAGGGCCCTCGAGCGGGAGGGTTCGCTTCCGTCGCCAGACGAGGTGGAGAGGTGGCGCCGAATGGCGCTTCGAGAGGTGCTACGGAGATGGGAGCGGCGACTCCTTGAACCGTCGTACGGTCGCCCCACCGTTGAGGCCGTCCGGCCGGTCATCGGTGACTGGCTGGACCGGGACTTCGAAGTCCTCAGTTTCTGCCTGGTGCAGGAACTCACGTGGCACGGTTGCTTCGGGAGGTATCTGTACCAGCGGAACTGTACGAGTAGGACGGACGAGGCGTGCGACGAGTGTGGCCACCCGGTGGACACGTCGTCCCACACCGGGGACAGGGCCGCGCTCGTAGCGGCGATAAGGAGTGACCTCTCGCTACCGTCCGTGGTCCGGACCATGGTCAGTGGCGAGGCGTCATGGATTGCGGTATCCCGATTCTGCGACTCTGTTACGACGCAGAAGCGGGAGACCGAACGTATCCGAGAGCGGGCGCCGAGGGGACAGGACGCGGTCGGAGCGCGGTGACAGCTCACCGAGCGCACGACCGCCGAATGGCTCCTCGGCAGGAACCTGGCGCCGCGACCGACAAGGGCCGTCGGGCCGGCGCCCCCCTCGGAGAGGGTTCCTGGGGTGCATATGGTGAAGCGTCTCGTATTCCGACGCGTCGCCACGTAGGGATTTTGTCGGGAGGGGTGCTGCTTCACATCACATTCCTCCGGGGTGGACCCGTTCATTCGGGCGTCAATTCATTCAGCATATTGAAGAGAGTGAAATACCGTGTGAAGCTATTTAGTCGGTTGGTGTCCGACACTACCCCGGCACCGGCCCACTATTGGTCCCGGGGTGTGCGTTCCGTTAGCATTTCGTTACACAAGTTAATAAAAAAAAAAAAAAAGTGAACTCGCATCCAAACGATACGAATTAATTAACAATAATATTTCTCTCTTGCAGCACCACATTGCGCTCGTCGCGTGATACATAAGATTCTGAGTATCGTTACCCCATTACACTAACCACAACGCCCTTCAAACCGGATCACAGTAACGTCTGTCAGCTGTAATAGGCGCTGCGATGGTATTTACCTAGACGGTCTCTAACAATAGAGACACTACTAGCAGTAAGAGCTATAATCATCGTCCTTCGAACCGGATCACTGTAATGTTTGCATAGTAATGTCTGTCAGCTACAATAGGCGCTGCGGTAATAGCTACCTACACGATCTGTAGCAACAGAGACCTACCAGCAGTAAGAGCTATAACGTCCTTCAAACCGGATGACAGTAATGTTTGTCAACTGCAATATATTTTATAAGTATATTATACACCAGCTTTAAGGCATAAAATGTTATGCCTCGTTACCTCAGTAACTTCACTAGTTACAACGCCATTCAAACCGGAACACGGCAATGTTTGCACGCAACTGTTGTATATAAAGTATGTCGATAAAGTCAAATAAAACTTCGCGCTATTCCTCTAAGGCACGTCGCGGCGGGGCACGGACGTGCTGTAGGCTATCTCCGTCCCGCTCACTCGCAGTGCGTGCGAGCGAGACGGCACTACGCACGCGGGCGAGTCGTACGCACGCGTTGAATCTTAAACATGGAACCCATCTCTTAGTAGCAGCTCCTTATAAAAGTTTTACAATTGATTGTTTTTTCATCATCATCATCCGATAGATGTCCACTGCTGGGCGTAGACGTTCACCAACGATGCCCACATCAATAGAGTGTAAGTGTATGAAGGGAAATATAAATATTTACATAGATATATATATTAATTAATACATACAAATTTCTCCCATATGATGTATGAAAAATCGCTCGGTACTAGACGTTGTATATATCAGTTCATATGAGGGGGTGCTTTGGGCCATAACCCACCGCGCTGGCCCAATGCGGTTCCGTGGGAGCCAGAGCCTCATTTGTTGATTAGCAGCACCACGAGCTGGTGAGGTTGGCTTGGGTCCCGTGAGACGATGTGCGGAACCCTTCACACTCTTTAGAAGGTAAGCTAGTTACTGTGCCAGCTAGTAGTGAACGTGTTACGTCAAGCGCAATGTGGTGCTGTGTATACCATCCTAACGCCGTGTTGTTATGAGCGGGCGTATTACTTACCATCAGGTGAACGCCATGCTCGTATCGTGGCTTTATTGAATTAAAAATAATAATACAATGTATCAGGCGATAAGCGCAATGTGGTGCTGTGTATACCATCCTAACGCCGTGTTGTTATGAGCGGGCGTATTACTTACCATCAGGTGAACGCCATGCTCGTATCGTGGCTTTATTGAATTAAAAATAATAATAGTGTCTCAGGCGACAAGCGCAATGTGGTGCTGTGTATACCATCCTAACGCCGTTGTTATGAGCGGGCGTATTACTTACCATCGGGTGAACGCCATGCTCGTATCGTAGCTTTATTGAATTAAAAATAATAATAGTGTCTCAGGCGACAAGCGCAATGTGGTGCTGTGTATACCATCCTAACGCCGTGTTGTTATGAGCGGGCGTATTACTTACCATCAGGTGAACGCCATGCTCGTATCGTGGCTTTATTGAATTAAAAATAATAATAATAGTGTCTCAGGCGACAAGCGCAATGTGGTGCTGTGTATACCATCCTAACGCCGTGTTGTTATGAGCGGGCGTATTACTTACCATCAGGTGAACACCATGCCTGTATCGTAGCTTTATTGAATTAAAAATAATAATAGTGTCTCAGGCGACAAGCGCAATGTGGTGCTGTGTATACCATCCTAATGCCGTGTTGTTATGAGCGGGCGTATTACTTACCATCAGGTGAACGCCATGCTCGTATCGTGGCTTTATTGAATTAAAAATAATAATAGTGTCTCAGGTGACAAGCGCAATGTGGTGCTGTGTATACCATCCTAACGCCGTGTTGTTATGAGCGGGCGTATTACTTACCATCAGGTGAACGCCATGCTCGTATCGTGGCTTTATTGAATTAAAAATAATAATATGTCTCAGGCGACAAGCGCAATGTGGTGCTGTGTATACCATCCTTAACGCCGTGTTGTTATGAGCGGCGTATTACTTACCATCAGGTGAACGCCATGCTCGTATCGTGGCTTTATTGAATTAAAAATAATAATACAATGTATCAGGCGATAAGCGCAATGTGGTGCTGTGTATACCATCCTAACGCCCTGTTGTTATGAGCGGGCGTATTAATTTACCATCAGGTGAACACCATGCTCGTATCGTAGCTTTATTGAATTAAAAATAATAATAATAGTGTCTCAGGCGACAAGCGCAATGTGTGGTGCTGTGTATACCATCCTAACGCCGTGTTGTTATGAGCGGGCGTATTACTTCACCATCAGGTGAACGCCATGCTCGTATCGTGGCTTTATTGAATTAAAAATAATAATAGTGTCCCAGGCGACAAGCGCAATGTGGTGCTGTGTATACCATCCTAACGCCGTTGTTATGAGCGGGCGTATTACTTACCATCAGGTGAACACCATGCTCGTATCGTAGCTTCATTGAATTAAAAATAATAATAGTGTCTCAGGCGACAAGCGCAATGTGGTGCTGTGTATACCATCCCAACGCCGTGTTGTTGTTATGAGCGGGCGTATTACTTACCATCAGGTGAACGCCATGCTCGTATCGTAGCTTTATTGAATTAAAAATAATAATAGTGTCTCCAGGCGACAAGCGCAATGTGGTGCTGTGTATACCATCCCAACGCCGTGTTGTTGTTATGAGCGGGCGTATTACTTACCATCAGGTGAACACCATGCTCGTATCGTGGCTTTATTGAATTAAAAATAATAATAGTGTCTCAGGCGACAAGCGCAATGTGGTGCTGTGTATACCATCTAACGCCGTGTTGTTATGAGCGGGCGTATTACTTACCATCAGGTGAACGCCATGCTCGTATCGTGGCTTTATTGAATTAAAAATAATAATAAATTTACACAGGCAATAAGCGCAATGTGGTGCTGTGTATACCATCCTAACGCCGTGTTGTTATGAGCGGGCGTATTACTACCATCAGGTGAACGCCATGCTCGTATTGTGGCTTTATTGAATTAAAAATAATAATAAATTTACACAGGCAATAAGCGCAATGTGGTGCTGTGTATACCATCCTAACGCCCTGTTGTTATGAGCGGGCGTATTACTTACCATCAGGTGAACGCCATGCTCGTATCGTGGCTTTATTGAATTAAAAATAATAATAGTGTCTCAGGCGACAAGCGCAATGTGGTGCTGTGTATACCATCCTAACGCCGTGTTGTTATGAGCGGGCGTATTACTTACCATCAGGTGAACGCCATGCTCGTATCGTGGCTTTATTGAATTAAAAATAATAATAAATTTACACAGGCGATAAGCGCAATGTGGTGCTGTGTATACCATCATAACGCCGTGTTGTTATGAGCGGGCGTATTACTTACCATCAGGTGAACGCCATGCTCGTATCGTGGCTTTATTGAATTAAAAATAATAATACAATGTATCAGGCGATAAGCGCATTGTGGTAGTGTGTATATCTTACTAACGCCGCATTGTTATGGGCGGGCGTACTACTTACCATTATGTGAATGCGTAAGAACTCGGCGTTAACCGCACCGCGCATCGGTTCTTCTCATTAATTCAACGCGAACAAAAGTTTCCAATTTAATTTTATCTCTCTACCCTCTCTCGGTACACTCACGTCCGTTTCCCTTTTTCACCCACCTCCAATTCTACGATAATTTCCCACCTGACTGTACTCAAGGGTCTACGCTCGTTTCCATCATCACCGTCGCACTGCACTGGTATAGATATATCCTTATGTAATTTATATATATATATATATATATTCATCATCATTTCTGCGCCCACTGCTGGGACGTAATGGTGTTAAATCCAATATTTTTTTTTTATTTTCCGAAGCTCCTAGAGCGTGCGGGACGTTCATCTGATGGTAAGTGATACGCCCGCTCATAACATGACGGTAAACACTTCACCATACAGTGCTCGTCAACTTGAGACATAAGATGTTGAGTCACGTTAATCCAGTGATTACACTAAATACAGCGCCCTTCAAACCGGATCACAGTAATATATGCACACTGCTGTCTGTCGGCTGCAATAGGCGCTGCAGTGGAACCTGCTTAGACGGGATGTAGCATAACAGAGGCCTACCACCAGTGATAGCATCAGCGCCCTTCAAACCGGATCACAGTAATATATGCACACTGCTGTCTGTCGGCTGCAATAAACGCAGCAGTGGTACCTACCTAGACGGTCTGTACCAACCAAGACACTACCACCAGTGATAGTTACAACACCCTTCAAACCGGATCACAGTACTATCTGCCGGCTGCGACAGGCGCTGCGGCGGCACCTACCTAGACAGAGACCTGCCAGCAGTAATTACAATTGGGTCACTGGGGGGGGGAATGGGGAGTACTTTAATATTTTAACATTATTGATTTGTAGCTTTATTTTAGTCTCGCATCGTCAAGGTTTTTTTTTTTTTTTTTATTCAACAAAGCGACGGACGAGGCACATCACCTGATGGTAAGTAATACGCCCACCCATAGAGTGACGCTAATCCGAATGATACACACTGCACCTCATTACGAAAAAAAATTTACTACAGCGCCCTTTAAACCGGATCATAACAACGTTTGCATGAGTTTCCGTGGTACCTGGACGGTCACCTACCAGCAGACAAACGACTGCCATGTTTAAGTAAATTACACTGTATGACATCCATCGATCAGCTGTTACCGCGTACGGTGAAGTTAACTGGGTTATACGTTCGAGCGCGGACATTTTGTTTTGAGCGCGGCCGCCATCTTGTATCGGCAATTAGCCGCGCTTTCAGATCGCTTTGAAAAGTAATATACCATTAGTTATTTAATTTGATGATATATATTTATGTACTATCGTGCTGATAGAATGACCTGTATTGTAATAGTCGACTAAAACGGTCAACGGTCCTCAAAGTGTCATATTTGTGGTAGCACAGCGAGTGAGCGTCCGCGGGTTCCGCATGAATTCGTTAGTCGATTGGATATGCATTTATGGTGACTATCAGTGCGGTATCATAGATCTCGCTACAAGTTACTTGACGGGCAAGTTGCCTTTCAAGTTACTGGCTGTGCGAGTTACTTGGACTTAACACTGAACTTTGAACACTGCTACTATTATGTGGATGCTAGACCTAGTCGGAGTAGTTCGTTCCACCAGAACAGGTTCCAGGTGGAAGCAGGTCTCGGTCAATGGGTTCGAGGTGGACGCTCTAGATCAGCTCCAGGATCTGACCTCGGATTTGGGCTGGTGGGTTGCGGAGGCAGGCTAGCAGTGCTAGATTTGTGAAGGGAGATGGGCATCGGTATTACCCTTCCTCCTCCACAGCCGTATATCGATTGGCAGCGGAACCCAGGATCTGATCCTCCGCAAGGAGTTGGAACAGTTGTCTCTGTTGGCTTCCACGGCTTCTGGGTGATGGAATCAGAAGGATCCATTTCCCAGATGATGATAAGAGTCTGAGAGGAGGGCACGCCGTATGTTTACAAAGATGGAAAGAGGGGGATTCTCCTCCCGTGAGGGTTCACCATCCTCAGTATGATGAACCGTGGGTGGCTGCTGCTGCTAACTCAGAAGGTGAAGAGCATCGACTTTACTATTAACAGCTTTATTGTCTTATAAAAGATTGGTGTTTTGGTTAATGTGTGAATGAGATAGATATATTTCGGTGGTGGGAAATAGAAAGAGAGAGATCGAAAATTTTGATATTGATTCAAGTAAGAAACAAGGTTAGAAAGACAAGAGTAATAATGTACTAAAGACCAACGTTTCTGCCTTTGTCTCTCTTCATATATCAGAGTGAGAGAGAGATACATCGCGGTGACTAGTCCGCGCGGTGCGTTGGCGCGCTGCGGTCCGGAGCGCGGGAAACAGACGCGCGATATTGAGACTAAATAGAGACGCATTCCCACTCGCTCTCTCCTCATATATCAGAGTGAGAGAGAGATACATCGCGGTGACTACTCCGCGCGGTGTGTTGGCGCGCTGCGGTCCGGAGCGCGGGAGACAGACGCGCGATATTGAGACTAATAGAGACGCATTCCCACTCGCTCTCTCCTCATATATCAGAGTGAGAGAGATACATCGCGGTGACTAGTCCGCGCGGTGCGTTGGCGCGCTGCGGTCCGGAGCGCGGGAAACAGACGCGCGATATTGAGACTAAATAGATACGCATTCCCACTCGCTCTCTCCTCATATATCAGAGTGAGAGAGAGATACATCGCGGTGACTACTCCGCGCGGTGTGTTGGCGCGCTGCGATCCGGAGCGCGAAAGACAGAGGCGCGATATTGAGACTAAATAGAGACGCATTCCCACTCGCTCTCTCTTCATATATCAGAGTGAGAGAGAGATACATCGCATAGCTTAATATGCGCGCGCAACCGAGCAGTTAGCGCGCTGCGGGCCGGAGCGCGGGAAAGAGACGCGCGATATGGAGACTGTATACAAACATCTTCCGTCTCACTCGCACACACGATAAACGCTACGACACATTCACAATCGTTTCATATACGTCGAATACATTTCGCGCCAAAAAGTTCCAACATGAAAACTCCTTCAATACAACGTTTCATTATACACAATTATTTGAATTAACATAAATTATAACCGCTTGCGATGTGCTTAAGGCAAATTAGATTTCTTTACGATCTAACAGATGTCGGCGCTACCCTCACCCCTTAACCACCCCCACCCCCACAACCCCGTCCCGTTAACAAAGTAAATGTTTTGTTTCAAACAATTACCCTGCCGTTACACGAGCGCGCTGCAAAGGGGAGTGAATTACTTTGATCGCTACCCTTTGTGGTCCTCACGGAGACTACACACTACACACTACACGTATATATATACATGTAGTCTGTAGTCTGTAGTATATATCAATAAAATTATATACAAACATATGTATATATTTACACAAACATTTTACTTATAGAGAGATGGCGATAGGGTAAATAATCATAATCAGACATCAATATCATCAGCGATACTGACATCCCTCTCTCTCCCTCTCTCTTTTTAATGCTGGAAGCGAAAAAGGGAACAAATCTATATCCCGTTACTCCGGTAATACCATTAGCTAGTATAACCATGGTAACGTTTACCTGTAATCGAACTGTTGCCTTTCACCGGAAGGACTAACGCGCTCGCTTAAACTTTGGACGCAGTTACTCCACTTACAAACTTAATTCAGATGCGACACCCTACAAACCTGATATGTGAAAAATGTAATCCTGTTCATGGTTAATGCATTTAATAATAAAAAAAAAAAATTTGGCTTCCATTTTAGTTGCCATATCAACTAATCTGTCAAAGTCTATCAAATAGAGATCGTTAAGGATTTTCATTGTTAAATAGTAGTACCAGCGGTAACTACCTTTCATCATCATCACCATCGTCGTCGTCATCTTCATCGTTAACTTCAGCATCGTCATCGTCATCATCATCGCCACAGTCGGCGACATCTTCCTAACCATCGCCACTATCATTATTATCAAGATTGTTGTCTTCGTCATTGATATCCTCATCATCGTCATCGACATCATCATCTGCATCTTCATCCTCATGACCATCATCATCATCACCGACAATACCATCGCGACTGTAATTATCATCAACATAGTTATCGTCGTTATCGAAATCTTCATAACCATCACCATTATCATTATTATCAAGATTGTTGTCTTCGTCATTGATATCCTCATCATCATCATCATCATCGTCTTAATCTTCATCGTCATAATCATCATCACCATCATCATCATAATCATGGCCATCATCATCATCATCGACATCATCTTCATCGTCGTGACCATCATCATCACCGCCATTATCATCGCGACTATAATTACCATCAACATTGTCATCATCCTCTTATATGACAAGACGCTACAGTTGTATTTCTCTATTGCCGGTTTTAAGGGCGCTGCGACTAATGATATTACTGAAGCAACAGCATCCAATTGAACTCTCGGACCTCCTTGTGTCGTTGTGTAAAATGGCATGTGCTTATACTATAAAGGAAACGTGAAGCTCCACATTCACCTTTTATCTTTTATCTTTTCCCATTATCTTTACGAGGGTATTTAATGGATACCGTCCGACGGTGACCCTGAAGACGTTCAGCTCGGTCGTCGCGCTGTCGGGCTCACCGTTGCGGCGGCGCGGTTCGATTCCCGCTGCGATTTCACGAGCCCGACTGATCGGGTTCCGCTCGGATTGGGTTCATTTCTGACGTTAGATATATATACACCACCCCGTCCGCGCGAGTCGCTGACGTTGCCAAACGATCGAGGTCAAGGGACGGCCTCCAACTGGCAATCGAAGTTGGCGAGTTGCGGGACAATGTGATTAATGTGGATCCTCACGGGATCGCTGTCGGCGTGGAAACTGGGCACGCGGGCGTGTGTATATATATATATATGTGATCATTATCCGCGTCATCACAGTTATCATCACATCATCGCCGTCGTCGTGGTCGTCGTAGTGATCATCATTATCACCTACGTCGTCGCGTTCCGTTTTTATTAACTCTCTTACATTCCTATAAACCCCTGTTACGTTTCTATTGTCCCCTTTCATTTCTATTAACTTCTACATCATTTCTGTTAACTTCTCTTTCATTTCTGTTAACTTCTCTTTCATTTCTGTTAACTTCTCTTTCATTTCTGTTAACTCCTCTTTCATTTCTGTTAACTTCTCTATCATTTCTGTTAACTTCTTTTTCATTTCTGTTAACTTCTCTTTCATTTCTGTTAACTTCTCTTTCATTTCTGTTAACTTCTCTATCATTTCTGTTAACTCCTCTTTGATTTCTGTTAACTTCTTTTTCATTTCTGTTAACTTCTACATCATTTCTGTTAACTTCTTTTTCATTTCTGTTAACTTCTACATCATTTCTGTTAACTTCTCTTTCATTTCTGTTAACTTCTCTTTCATTTCTGTTAACTTCTCTTTCATTTCTGTTAACTTCTCTTTCATTTCTGTTAACTTCTCTTTCATTTCTGTTAACTTCTCTATCATTTCTGTTAACTTCTCTTTCATTTCTGTTAACTTCTCTATCATTTCTGTTAACTTCTCTATCATTTCTGTTAACTTCTCTACCATTTCTGTTAACTCCTCTTTGATTTCTGTTAACTTCTCTTTCATTTCTGTTAACTTCTCTTTCATTTCTGTTAACTTCTATCATTTCTGTTAACTTCTATCATTTCTGTTAACTCCTCTTTAATTTCTGTTAACTTCTCTATAATTTCTGTTAACTTCTCTATCATTTCTGTTAACTCCTCTTTCATTTCTGTTAACTTCTCTTTCATTTCTGTTAACTTCTCTATCATTTCTGTTAACTCCTCTTTGATTTCTGTTAACTTCTCTTTCATTTCTGTTAACTTCTATCATTTCTGTTAACTTCTATCATTTCTGTTAACTTCTCTATCATTTCTGTTAACTCCTCTTTCATTTCTGTTAACTTCTATCATTTCTGTTAGCTTCTCTATCATTTCTGTTAACTTCTCTATCATTTCTGTTAACTTCTCTTTCATTTCTGTTAACTTCTCTTTCATTTCTGTTAACTTCTCTATCATTTCTGTTAACTCCTCTTTCATTTCTGTTAACTTCTCTATCATTTCTGTTAACTTCTCTATCATTTCTGTTAACTTCTCTTTGATTTCTGTTAACTTCTCTACCATTTCTGTTAACTTCTATCATTTCTGTTAACTTCTCTTTCATTTCTGTTAACTTCTCTTTCATTTCTGTTAACTTCTCTTTGATTTCTTTTAACTTCTCTTTCATTTCTATTAACTTCTCTATCATTTCTGTTAACTTCTCTTTAATTTCTATTAACTCCCCTTTCGTTTCTGTTAACTTCTATCATTTCTGTTAACTCCTCTTTCATTTCTGTTAACTTCTCTATCATTTCTGTTAACTCCTCTTTCATTTCTCTTAAGCGCTCTTCTGTTTCTATCATTCCTCACTTTCGTTTTTATTCATTTCTCTTTCATTTCTAATCTTCTCCCAGTTCGTTTCCGTTCGCCTCGCGATGTCCGTTCGCTCCGTTTTACGGTACTCAATTATATACTAGTTAAAATAACGTTTAATATAACCGACAGTTAAAATAAAACTACAGTTAATTTTAACAGCTGACCGCTGACGTTGCATTTACTAATAAATTACCGGTAACAAGATTGAAATAAACGTTTTAATCGTCGTGTCGACTGCAAAGGCTGCGTTATATCGTTAGCGTCTCGCGCGTCGGAAGTTGGCCGTTAACCAATAGGGCTCACTTCCGGCGGGCTCTGCCGGACCGGAAGTTCCGGCGGGCGTCGGATATATCCTGCGACCCCTAGGCGCGGAATTTATCGATGAGACGTAAATAACAACTGTGATGATGATGTTAGTTAATATACACAACAATATCGCGCTAGTTAGGATGATATACACTGCATTACATAGTGCTCATCGCGAGGACATGCGATGTCAAGCTCCACTACCGCAGTAATTTTCCCAGTTACAGAGCCCTTCACTACATACGATAATATCGCGCTAGTTAGATGATATACACTGCATTACGTTGAGCTCATCGCGAGAACATGCGATGTCAAGTCTAATTACCGCAGTAATTTTCCCAGTTACAGAGCCCTTCACTACATACGATAATATCGCGCCAGTTAGGATGATATACACTGCATTACGTTGAGCTTCATCGCGAGGACATGCGATGTCAAGTCTAATTACCGCAGTAATTTTCCCAGTTACAGAGCCCTTCACCACATACGATAATATCGCGCTAGTTAGATGATATACACTGCATTACGTTGGGCTCATCGCGAGGACATGATGTCAAATCTAATTACCGCAGTAATTTTCCCAGTTACAGAGCCCTTCACTACATACGATAATATCGCGCTAGTTAGATGATATACACCGCATTACGTTGAGCTCATCGCGAGGACATGCGATGTCAAATCTAATTACCGCAGTAATTTTCCCAGTTACAGAGCCCTTCACTACATACGATAATATCGCGCTAGTTAGATGATATACACTGCATTACGTTGTGCTCATTGCAAGGACATGCGATGTCAAGTCTAATTACCGCAGTAATTTTCCAGTTACAGAGCCCTTCACTACATACGATAATATCGCGCTAGTTAGGATGATATACACTGCATTACGTTGAGCTCATCGCGAGAACATGCGATGTCAAGCTCCACTACCGCAGTAATTTTCCCAGTTACAGAGCCCTTCACTACATACGATAATATCGCGCTAGTTAGATGATATACACTGCGTACGTTGAGCTCATCGCGAGGACATGCGATGTCAACCCACTACCGCAGTAATTTTCCAGTTACAGAGCCCTTCACTACATACGATAATATCGCGCCAGTTAGATGATATACACTGCATTACGTTGAGCTCATCGCGAGGACATGCGATGTCAAGTCTAATTACCGCAGTAATTTTCCCAGTTACAGAGCCCTTCACTACATACGATAATATCGCGCTAGTTAGATGATATACACTGCATTACGTTGAGCTCATCGCGAGGACATGCGATGTCAAATCTAATTACCGCAGTAATTTTCCCAGTTACAGCGCCTTTCACTACAATAATGATAATATCGCGCTAGTTAGATGATATACACTGCATTACGTTGAGCTCATCGCGAGGACATGCGATGTCAAGTCTAATTACCGCAGTAATTTTCCCAGTTACAGAGCCCTTCACTACATACGATAATATCGCGCTAGTTAGGATGATATACACTGCATTACATAGTGCTCATCGCGAGGACATGCGATGTCAAGTCTAATTACCGCAGTAATTTTCACACTACTCCAATAGCACCTATATAGGCCTACCATCAGAATACTCCCCAGTTCATCACAGCTCTACTAATCTAATATAGAGGTCTATTACGTTTAGATAGATCATCTAAAGCCGATGTTCACACTAATACATTCATCGCTTTATACAGAGTGTTCAAAAATAAATACATTAAATGATCATTTTTTTAATATTGTACAGTACAGGATCTGTGTGTATCTGTATAGGATGTATACACTAGTCCAAACGAGCGGACGCGTCAGCTGCTCCCGCGTTAGAAGGTGCTCCGGTAGAAGCGCTGACAGACGAATGCGAGCGGCGGCGCGAGCGTTAACTATAGCCGTCTCTTTCGCACCCGCACGCAGCACCGCGTGCGCGCGCAACGGATCGTATGACATCACGCCGCGCGCATGCGCATGAACCTGAGCGCGAACTGCGCATGCGTAGAACGCTCCGGCTTCAGTTAGACGACGCATAAACAATATACACTAGCATTGTTTCCTGTTTAAAGCATTATGATAATATATATATATATATATATATGTTAAAGCATTAAGGGTCTGTTAATATAGCTGTTATACTCGCGAGGTCCCAAAGGCCTCCTACGGACCCCGACGGGCCTTAATAATTCAGCGGCCGCCGGCTTGTGACCCGGCGAAATAATTAAACGGAGCTCCGGTGAGAGTTCTATGAGATAGCGGTTGAAGTACAAAATGCCCACAGTTCCCTTATCATTGCCCACAGCTGGACGTGGCTCTTTATATGTGCTCTACATTAGCTGTCCATTAACCGCTTCCGGCGTCTCCATAACTTTACCGGCCTTACATAAACAGCTGATGTCTACTGCTGGGTAAAGACCTTCAAGGAACGAGGAATTAATCCTTTTAGAGCTTCCATTATCAGACGTTGCCCACTGCTGGACTTAGACCTCTCAAGTACCTTAATGTCGATCGATCCCACTATGACTGTATGATCTGACTCAACCTTTATAAAATTTATTATTGATATGCCAATGCCCACTGCTGGACTTACACTCAAAAATATCAATATCGATCAATCCCACTATAACTGTATATAGACCTTATATTATTAACCGGAAGATGCTTTGAATTTTTTAAGAATTTTCATGCCCACTACACACACTGCTATATAAAAAATGCCCACTGCTGGACATACGCCTCCATCTCTTATCCCAACATCGATCAATCTTTCGCTGACTGTATCAAACGACTCCACCTTTATACTATCTCTATATACCAGTTTCAGATACTAATGAACTCGTAAGAAATAGGACCTTTGCCTTATTTTTTTTTTAAAAAAAAGTAGCTATATACATAACCAATATATATAGCTATATTCTGGTAAAAGTCCTTTCAATAATCGGTTCAACCGTTTCATAGATTAGCCAGAAAACGTTGAGACAGGTGAAATTTTCAAGCTGGTATTTATCATAGTATTATTACTTAGTACTTCTGCGGTTTTTATATGCTATTGGGGGGGGGGGGTATAGATGTTGACCAGCTTCCGGTCCAGGGATACGTTGAGGGTACCAGGTCGCGAAGAAGAACGGCTGACCAGATAAACGCGGAAGCAGAATGATACCACTATATGACTATACTAGGAAGACAGCCATTACAGAAAGGTGATATATATTTTAATTTGCGATCAGCATCCGAAGAGCAGGATCACTGTGTTAAGAGTGTTGCAGAAGAAGAAGATGAAGAAGAAGATGGGATACACACTACACTGCACTCATAACCTTAAGCCAGGTTAAGTCTGGATCCCTCTGTATACTCTTCATAGAACAATTGCGTACCACTGTCTAGTTGCGGCGACAGTCAGTGTAGAGACCTGTTACCGATACTAGGTATCAATATGTAGTATCTAGATCGAAGAGGGTATATGACATCTCACCGCAGTAACAGGAAGCCATTAAGGTGTGTACATATGGTTAGTTATATGCTGTTCATAATGGATGTGAGAGGATATGTTTATACTGCACTTCAATAGCGGTGGGGGTACTTCAAGTTTTTTTTTTTTTTTTTTTATTCCAGTAAGCGATGAGACGAGCGAGACGTTCACCTGATGGTAAGTGATACGCCAATCTGTAATGTAGCGCTAGTTAGGATGGTATGCGCTGCACTACATTGCACTCGTGATCTGACATATACAAAGATAACTGTGATCCGGTTTGAAGGGCGCTGTAGCAATTGTTGCTGGGAAGTCTCTGTTGCTACAGACCGTCTAGGTAGGTACCACCGCAACGAGTATTACAATCGAGAAACAGTGGTAAATATTACTGTGATCCGGTTTGAAGGGCGCTATAGCTATTTCTGCTGGCAGGTCTCTGTTGCTGCAGACCGTCTAGGTAGGTACCGCCGCAGCGCCTGTTGCAGCCGGCAGACAGTACCGTGCAGACATTACTGTGATCCGGTTTGAAGGGCGCTGTAGCTAGTGTAATTACTGGGGTAATTACTCAACACTTTATGTCTCAGGCGACGAGAGCAACGTAGTGCAGTGTATATAATCTTAACTGACACCATGTTATGGGCAAGCGTGTCACCATCACGTGCACGTCCCGCTCGTCTCGCCGCTTAATGGAATAAAAAAAAAAGTATTCTCGACAGACATACATAGTATAGATATTCCAATCCACTAATTTCATTTTATCGTTCCCACTGCTGGGACTGTGGGCTTTCAATTGCATGAAAGAAATCTTTATACTTATTATCGATGCTCAAGCAAAGCTCAGTATGAATCGATGCTGAGCCTTAAACATACGACCTCCATATAAACTGTTTGTTTTTTTTTTTTTAATTTTTATATTAAAGTAAGCTAATTTTTTTATAATTAGGCAGCCTAAGTTATACCTAATGACCTAAGCTACGTTAGTTATGAGTCTCGTTGAGATCGGTTCAGCCGATTCAGAGATTAGTCAGAACGAAGCTACCGGTGAGAGATTTTTGAATTCTCTCGATACAAGCTTCAACAATGAACGAAAAGTCATTTTTATGTTACTGATGTACATGTATGCAGTGTGCATATTCGAGGTGGTTGTATATAAAGACTCCCACGTCTCCCCCTCCCCACAGGAGCTGTTCCGATAAATAGATTCCCCCGATAACCTTATAAAGAGTAATCAAAAGCTTTAAGAGCGGCAGCGGGGAGTATAACTCGATATCCGATCAATCAGGAGTCGCGCAGGGGCGTGCTGGGGCCGGCGATGTTTAACCTACAGGCATTATGGTGAAAGACCTGGATACTATTTTTTAGGTCCTGATCATTGTTCAATTGATGGTGATGGGTGTGATGAAAAAAAATTACAAGTCACCATCACCAAAATGTCACCAGCATATCATCAAACGTTTATGGACAACGATTGCAATTTTGAACTGGCTATGGCTTTCGATAACGATGACGTCATCACGTCTTTATTGGGGTGCGGGTATTTAAATATAACCGTCTTCCAGGGAGGAGTCAGCTCGTAGATGATGATCAGCTCATCACCTTCTGCAGCCTCTTCATCTCTAAAATAGTCTAGTGATGGAATAGATAGACCTGAGATTTCGTCTCAACCGTCAAACCTGATACGTGGCTGATGATCGGTAAAAACTCAGCCAAAATTACCGGTAACTAACTCTGTTACCGTTCGGAGATAGTATGATTATGATAGTCACAGATCAATATCTTTATCATCATCATCATCATCGCCATTATTATAAACATCCATATTGACATCATTATCATCATCAGCATCACGTTTGTCATTAGTAACAGATATATCGTCATCGGTAACATTATCATCACCATCATTAGCAACATTATCACCAGTATCAACAATATCATCATCATCATCAGCATTACATTCGTCATTGGAAACATGAGAATCATCATCATCATTAGCAACATTATCACCAGCATTGTCATCATCAATATCAACATTATCATCAGCATCATCATCATTACCGTTATCCGGTTTGAAGGGCGTTGAAGCTATAACTGGTGGTATGTCTCTGTTGCTACTGAACGTCTAGGTAGGTACCAGCGCAATGCCTGTTGCCGTCGGCAGACAGTACTGTGCATACATTACCGTTATCCGGTTTGAAGGGCGTTGAAGCTATAACTGCTGGTATGTCTCTGCTGCTACAGAACGTCTAGGTAGGTACCAGCGCAATGCCTGTTGCCGTCGGCAGACAGTACCGTGCATACATTACTGTTATCGGTTTGAAGGGCGCTGAAGCTATAACTGGTGGTATGTCTCTGTTGCTACTGAACGTCTAGGTAGGTACCAGCGCAATGCCTGTTGCCGTCGGCAGACAGTACTGTGCATACATTACCGT
Organism: Troides helena; assembly: GCA_029286815.1. NCBI lineage: Eukaryota > Metazoa > Arthropoda > Insecta > Lepidoptera > Papilionidae > Troides > Troides helena. Next base: position 33,272 of record JAGSMV010000049.1, on the reverse strand, counting down.
TATCCGGTTTGAAGGGCGTTGAAGCCATAACTGGTGGTATGTCTCTGTTGCTACAGTACGTCTAGGTAGGTACCAGCGCAACGCCTGTTGTTGTCGGCAGACAGTACCGTGCATACATTACTGTTATCGGTTTGAAGGGCGTTGAAGCTATAACTGGTGGTATGTCTCTGTTGCTACAGAACGTCTAGGTAGGTACCAGCGCAACGCCTGTTGCCGTCGGCAGACAGTACTGTGCATACATTACTGTTATCCGGTTTGAAGGGCGTTGAAGCTATAACTGGTGGTATGTCTCTGTTGCTACTGAACGTCTAGGTAGGTACCAGCGCAACGCCTGTTGTTGTCGGCAGACAGTACTGTGCATACATTACTGTTATCCGGTTTGAAGGGCGTTGAAGCTATAACTGGTGGTATGTCTCTGTTGCTACTGAACGTCTAGGTAGGTACCAGCGCAACGCCTGTTGCCGTCGGCAGACAGTACTGTGCATACATTACTGTTATCCGGTTTGAAGGGCGTTGAAGCTATAACTGGTGGTATGTCTCTGTTGCTACTGAACGTCTAGGTAGGTACCAGCGCAACGCCTGTTGCCGTCGACAGACAGTACCGTGCATACATTACCGTTATCCGGTTTGAAGGGCGCTGAAGCTATAACTGGTGGTATGTCTCTGTTGCTACAGTACGTCTAGGTAGGTACCAGCGCAATGCCTGTTGCCGTCGGCAGACAGTACTGTGCATACATTACTGTTATCCGGTTTGAAGGGCGCTGAAGCTATAACTGGTGGTATGTCTCTGTTGCTACTGAACGTCTAGGTAGGTACCAGCGCAATGCCTGTTGCCGTCGACAGACAGTACTGTGCATACATTACCGTTATCCGGTTTGAAGGGCGTTGAAGCCATAACTGGTGGTATGTCTCTGTTGCTACAGAACGTCTAGGTAGGTACCAGCGCAACGCCCGTTGCCGTCGGCAGACAGTACTGTGCATACATTACCGTTATCCGGTTTGAAGGGCGTTGAAGCCATAACTGGTGGTATGTCTCTGTTGCTACAGTACGTCTAGGTAGGTACCAGCGCAATGCCTGTTGCCGTCGGCAGACAGTACCGTGCATACATTACCGTTATCCGGTTTGAAGGGCGTTGAAGCCATAACTGGTGGTATGTCTCTGTTGCTACAGTACGTCTAGGTAGGTACCAGCGCAATGCCTGTTGCCGTCGACAGACAGTACCGTGCATACATTACCGTTATCCGGTTTGAAGGGCGTTGAAGCCATAACTGGTGGTATGTCTCTGTTGCTACAGTACGTCTAGGTAGGTACCAGCGCAATGCCTGTTGCCGTCGACAGACAGTACCGTGCATACATTACCGTTATCCGGTTTGAAGGGCGTTGAAGCCATAACTGGTGGTATGTCTCTGTTGCTACAGTACGTCTAGGTAGGTACCAGCGCAATGCCTGTTGCCGTCGACAGACAGTACTGTGCATACATTACCGTTATCCGGTTTGAAGGGCGTTGAAGCTATAACTGGTGGTATGTCTCTGTTGCTACAGAACGTCTAGGTAGGTACCAGCGCAATGCCTGTTGCCGTCGACAGACAGTACTGTGCATACATTACTGTGATCCGGTTTGAAGGGCGTTGAAGCTATAACTGGTGGTATGTCTCTGTTGCTACAGTACGTCTAGGTAGGTACCAGCGCAACGCCCGTTGCCGTCGGCAGACAGTACTGTGCATACATTACCGTTATCCGGTTTGAAGGGCGTTGAAGCTATAACTGGTGGTATGTCTCTGTTGCTACAGTACGTCTAGGTAGGTACCAGCGCAACGCCTGTTGTTGTCGGCAGACAGTACTGTGCATACATTACTGTTATCGGTTTGAAGGGCGCTGAAGCTATAACTGGTGGTATGTCTCTGTTGCTACAGAACGTCTAGGTAGGTACCAGCGCAACGCCTGTTGCCGTCGGCAGACAGTACCGTGCATACATTACCGTTATCCGGTTTGAAGGGCGTTGAAGCTATAACTGGTGGTATGTCTCTGTTGCTACTGAACGTCTAGGTAGGTACCAGCGCAACGCCTGTTGCCGTCGACAGACAGTACTGTGCATACATTACTGTTATCCGGTTTGAAGGGCGTTGAAGCTATAACTGGTGGTATGTCTCTGTTGCTACAGTACGTCTAGGTAGGTACCAGCGCAACGCCTGTTGCCGTCGGCAGACAGTACTATGCGAACATTACTGTGATCCGGTTTGAAGGGCGTTGAAGCTATAACTGGTGGTATGTCTCTGTTGCTACAGAACGTCTAGGTAGGTACCAGCGCAACGCCTGTTGCCGTCGACAGACAGTACTGTGCATACATTACTGTTATCCGGTTTGAAGGGCGTTGAAGCTATAACTGGTGGTATGTCTCTGTTGCTACAGAACGTCTAGGTAGGTACCAGCGCAACGCCTGTTGCCGTCGGCAGACAGTACTGTGCATACATTACTGTTATCCGGTTTGAAGGGCGTTGAAGCTATAACTGGTGGTATGTCTCTGTTGCTACAGAACGTCTAGGTAGGTACCAGCGCAACGCCTGTTGCCGTCGACGAACAGTACTGTGCATACATTACTGTTATCCGGTTTGAAGGGCGTTGAAGCTATAACTGGTGGTATGTCTCTGTTGCTACAGAACGTCTAGGTAGGCACCAGCGCAACGCCCGTTGCCGTCGGCAGACAGTACTGCATACATTACTGTTATCCGGTTTGAAGGGCGTTGAAGCTATAACTGGTGGTATGTCTCTGTTGCTACAGAACGTTCAGGTAGGTACCAGCGCAACGCCTGTTGCCGTCGACAGACAGTACTGTGCATACATTACCGTTATCCGGTTTGAAGGGCGTTGAAGCTATAACTGGTGGTATGTCTCTGTTGCTACAGAACGTCTAGGTAGGTACCAGCGCAATGCCTGTTGCCGTCGGCAGACAGTACTGTGCATACATTACTGTTATCCGGTTTGAAGGGCGCTGAAGCCATAACTGGTGGTATGTCTCTGTTGCTACAGAACGTCTAGGTAGGTACCAGCGCAATGCCTGTTGCCGTCGACAGACAGTACTGTGCATACATTACTGTTATCGGTTTGAAGGGCGCTGAAGCTATAACTGGTGGTATGTCTCTGTTGCTACAGAACGTCTAGGTAGGTACCAGCGCAACGCCTGTTGCTGTCGACAGACAGTACTGTGCATACATTACCGTTATCCGGTTTGAAGGGCGTTGAAGCTTATAACTGGTGGTATGTCTCTGTTGCTACAGAACGTCTAGGTAGGTACCAGCGCAACGCCTGTTGCTGTCGACAGACAGTACTGTGCATACATTACCGTTTTCCAGTTTGAAGGGCGCTGGAAGCCATAACTGGTGGTATGTCTCTGTTGCTACAGAACGTCTAGGTAGGTACCAGCGCAACGCCTGTTGCCGTCGACAGACAGTACTGTGCATACATTACTGTTATCCGGTTTGAAGGGCGCTGAAGCCATAACTGGTGGTATGTCTCTGCTGCTACAGAACGTCTAGGTAGGTACCAGCGCAATGCCTGTTGCCGTCGGCAGACAGTACCGTGCATACATTACCGTTATCCGGTTTGAAGGGCGCTGAAGCCATAACTGGTGGTATGTCTCTGCTGCTACAGAACGTCTAGGTAGGTACCAGCGCAACGCCTGTTGCCGTCGACAGACAGTACCGTGCATACATTACTGTTATCGGTTTGAAGGGCGCTGAAGCCATAACTGGTGGTATGTCTCTGTTGCTACAGAACGTCTAGGTAGGTACCAGCGCAATGCCTGTTGCCGTCGGCAGACAGTACTGTGCATACATTACTGTTATCCGGTTTGAAGGGCGCTGAAGCTATAACTGGTGGTATGTCTCTGTTGCTACAGAACGTCTAGGTAGGTACCAGCGCAACGCCTGCTGTTGCCGACAGACAGTACTGTGCATACATTACTGTTATCCGGTTTGAAGGGCGTTGAAGCTATAACTGGTGGTATGTCTCTGTTGCTACAGAACGTCTAGGTAGGTACCAGCGCAATGCCTGTTGCCGTCGGCAGACAGTACTGCATACATTACTGTTATCCGGTTTGAAGGGCGTTGAAGCTATAACTGGTGGTATGTCTCTGTTGCTACAGAACGTTCAGGTAGGTACCAGCGCAACGCCTGTTGCCGTCGACAGACAGTACTGTGCATACATTACCGTTATCCGGTTTGAAGGGCGTTGAAGCTATAACTGGTGGTATGTCTCTGTTGCTACAGAACGTCTAGGTAGGTACCAGCGCAACGCCTGTTGCCGTCGGCAGACAGTACTGTGCATACATTACTGTTATCCGGTTTGAAGGGCGTTGAAGCTATAACTGGTGGTATGTCTCTGTTGCTACAGAACGTCTAGGTAGGTACCAGCGCAACGCCTGTTGCCGTCGACAGACAGTACTGTGCATACATTACTGTTATCCGGTTTGAAGGGCGTTGAAGCTATAACTGGTGGTATGTCTCTGTTGCTACAGAACGTCTAGGTAGGTACCAGCGCAACGCCTGTTGCCGTCGGCAGTCAGTACTGTGCAAATTTTAATGTCATCCGGTTTGAAGGGCGTTGAAGCTAATGAAATTACTACGGTAACGAGACTTAGGATTTTACGTCTCAAGACTATAAGCCCAATGTGGTGTAGTGTATTTCATCCTAGCTCGCGACGCGCTGTTGTGGGCGGGCGTATCACTTACCATCAGATAAATAAAAAAAAAAAAAAAAAAAAACAGTGCAGTGCTCTTGCCGAGCTTCACCATCCGTCTACTTATAAAAAGGATTCGAACCCTGAACCTCTTACGCGCTCTCAGAACAATCCGCGACCCATTCGGGTCAGCCTTGACCCCTCGAGAGACCCTTAAAGCCGGACTTATATTATCTCTATATAATATGTATAGAGCAAAGCCATATACGAAGGGAAATAAAAAAAAAACGAACGCCTGTATATTAGTCACTGGTATTCTCAGAAACGGCTGAACCGATTTTCATATGACCTTCACCAGTAGATAGCTGTAGATACAGGTGTGATGTGGGCTAATGAAAATTAGGGTTCCGTATATAATATAAAATAAAAAAAAAATACTATGTAGATTTATCTATTTACGGGATAAAGGTTATAACATGAGTTGTACATGAACATATATGCACTATATGTTAATTTTCATTACCGCAGTAATTTCACTAGCCGCAGCGCCCTACAAACCGGATCACAATAATGTGACCTTACTTATGGTATTTACACTACAACACATTGTACACGTCGCTTTGATTTATAATGCCGCATGTAATTACCGCAGTAATTTCACCAGCCGCAGCGCCCTTCAAACCGGACCACGGTAATGTGACGCTAGTTAGGATGTGTACACTGCAACACATTGTACACGTCGCTTTGATTTATAATGCCGCGTGTAATTACCGCAGTAATTTCACTAGCCACAGCGCCCTTCAAACCGGACCACGGTAATGTGACGCTAGTTAGGATGTGTACACTGCAACACATTGTACACGTCGCTTTGATTTGTAATGCCGCATGTAATTACCGCAGTAATTTCACTAGCCACAGCGCCCTTCAAACCGGACCACGGTAATGTGACGCTAGTTAGGATGTGTACACTGCAACACTTTGTACACGTCGCTTTGATTTATAATGCCGCATGTAATTACCGCAGTAATTTCACTAGCCGCAACGCCCTTCAAACCGGACCACGGTAACGTGACGCTGGTTAGGATGTGTACACTGCAACACATTGTACGTCGCTTTGATTTATAATGCCGCATGTAATTACCGCAGTAATTTCACTAGCCGCAGCGCCCTTCAAACCGGAGCACAGTAACGTGACGCTAGTTAGGATGTGTACACTGCAACACTTTGTACACGTCGCTTTGGTAGAAAATGTCGCGTGTAATTACCGCAGTAATTTCACTAGCCGCAGCGCCCTTCAAACCGGATCACAGTAACGTGACGCTAGTTAGGATGTGTACACTGCAACACTTTGTACACGTCGCTTTGATTTATAATGCCGCATGTAATTACCGCAGTAATTTCACTAGCCGCAGCGCCCTTCAAACCGGAGCACAGTAACGTGACGCTAGTTAGGATGTGTACACTGCAACACTTTGTACACGTCGCTTTGATTTATAATGCCGCATGTAATTACCGCAGTAATTTCACCAGCCGCAGCGCCCTTCAAACCGGAGCACAGTAACGTGACGCTAGTTAGGATGTGTACACCGCAACACATTGTACACGTCGCTTGATTTGTAATGCCGCGTGTAATTACCGCAGTAATTTCACTCAGCCGCAGCGCCCTTCAAACCGACCACAGTAACGTGACGCTAGTTAGATGTGTACACTGCAACACTTTGTACACGTCGCTTTGATTTATAATGCCGCATGTAATTACCGCAGTAATTTCACCAGCCGCAGCGCCCTTCAAACCGGAGCACAGTAACGTGACGCTAGTTAGGATGTGTACACTGCAACACTTTGTACACGTCGCTTTGGTAGAAAATGTCGCGTGTAATTACCGCAGTAATTTCACTAGCCGCAGCGCCCTTCAAACCGACCACAGTAACGTGACGCTAGTTAGGATGTGTACACTGCAACACTTTGTACACGTCGCTTTGATTTATAATGCCGCATGTAATTACCGCAGTAATTTCACCAGCCGCAGCGCCCTTCAAACCGGAGCACAGTAACGTGACGCTAGTTAGGATGTGTACACTGCAACACTTTGTACACGTCGCTTTGATTTATAATGCCGCATGTAATTACCGCAGTAATTTCACTAGCCGCAGCGCCCTTCAAACCGGAGCACAGTAACGTGACGCCAGTTTGCACACTGCTGCGCCGCGGTTGTGCCTAGACGGTAGCGAGAGCGACCTACCAGCAGTAACAGCTGCTGTTCCGCTTGCATCCGGCTCGGAGGGCCACCTCAGCCGTTCCCCATCATCGGCTGCGGCGCGGCTCGACGGAGCGACAGTAATATGATGAATTGCCGAAAGTGCGAGCGGCGGCTGCACGCGTACCGTCAGCAGCACAAGTAGCTTTGTTACAATAAATTATTTAATTTTTAACGGCGCTGTGACTAGTGAAATTACTGCGGTAATTACACGCGACATTTTCTATCAAAGCAAAACATAAACATTCTCACTAGCATCATACTACCGTGTTCCGGTTTGAAGGCCGTTGTGGCTAGTAAAATTACTGCGGTAATTACACGCGACATTTTCTATCAAAGCAAAGCATAAACATTCTCACTAGCATCATATTACTGTGATCCGGTTTGAAGGGCGTTGTGGCTAGTGAAATTACTGCGGTAATTACACGCGACATTTTCTATCAAAGCAAAACATAAACATTCTCACTAGCATCATACTACCGTGTTCCGGTTTGAAGGGCGCTGTGACTAGTGAAATTACTGCGGTAATTACACGCGACATTTTCAATCAAAGCAAAACATAAACATTCTCACTAGCATCATACTACCGTGTTCCGGTTTGAAGGGCGCTGTGGCTAGTGAAATTATTGCGGTATCGAGATTTAAGACGCCTCAGGCAGCGGGCCCAATGTGGTGAAGTGTATACCATCCAAACGATCGCCACGTATGAGCGGGCGTATAACTTACCATCTGGTGAACGGCCGCGTTACGGTGGTAACCAGTACATACACACATCTATAAGCACCGCGTTGTTTATATATAGTCGACTAAATTTTTAGTTCAAACTAATTCACATTTCAGTACAGAATTAAAATAAAAAAAAATATGTTAATTAATAACTGATTATGTTGCTGACTGTACTTGTACTTTATTCCTCTGTAGTATAGAGCGCATACAGATTATGTAAGGGTTGCGGGCTCGGGGGCGGACTTTAAATAAAATATACGCAACCCTTAATAACCCCCGGTTAAGCGGCAGTTAATCGTCATCAAGAGGGATGACGTATGCCCACCGCTGGGCATAAGTCCCACAAATCATCTCATGTTTATTCGCACACGAACAACTTCATTAACTTACTCGTAACTAAATCGAGGTGCTTTAGTTATTTATTGTGGGAATTATCAATAAGCCCACACAATTGTCCCACTGCTGGGATAAACTCTCAAAGACTTAAATGTTAATAAAAAAAAACAATTAAATACAAATTTATAAAAATAATAATGCCCACACAATTGTCCCACTGCTGGGATCCACTCCCATAAAGATAAAGATTTCTCAAAAAAAACAATACGAATTTTGATGTTAACCGCCAAAACGTATTGGAGTTGTATTCACACGGGTTAGAAAGAGAAAGACATATACTCACATAGCTCCGTCTCTTTCAGGCAGCCGACGCGTTTCCATGGCGACGGCGGCGATCGAGCCCGCCAACTGACGGACTGCGTGCGGAGCATGAAGGTGTATTGACGTTGAAGCGGCGGTGGTGTCGGTGCGGTGGTGACTGTGCGGTGGTGACTGTGCGGTGGTGCTGTGGTGCTGTGGTGGTGGTGGTGGTGGTGGTGGAGGTGGTGGTGGGCGGCGGTCAGTCGGCGGGCGGGCGCGTGAGATATGCGAGAGGGTTCCAGGCCCGGCACCGGCGCTGCCTCGACGGGGCAGAGTGAGAGCGAATACGAAGGTAATCATAAAAAAAAGTTTTTTTTTTTTTTTTAATTAATTTATTTTTAATGGGCACATACCTCCATATGAACCCATACAAACATGGTGATCTCCGGGTGACATGTCCTACAGTGGGCGTCTATTGGCTGATGATGATGAGTTTATCCCAGCTGTGGGATAATTGTGTGGGCTTAGTAAGATATTTTTAACCTTTGTCTGTATATGAGAGTTTGTCCAGCAGTGGACGTCCAACGTCTGATGGTGATGATGATTTTTTTTTATCTACCCTCATTGTAAGCTGGTGCTACAGCGTCTCCGTGTTGGAGTAACACACTGGTGGTAAGCATACCATCAGCTCCTATTGATATATACATTAGTGTGTTGAAATTGCTGTTCCGGTTTGAAGGGCGCTGTAGCCAGACGAGCTCAGCGGTTAAGCACTTTCATATAACATGTCCCGGGTTCGAATACTGCGGATACTACTCGTGGTGTATCCAGCGTTCTGATGGTGAAGAGCTGGATCACAGCTGATGTGTAAACATCCTAATTGCAGGCTCGTCGGCGTGCGAGGAGAGCAGTTATGAGGAGCTGGCCTCACTGAGGACCCTGCTGCACTTCCCCGAGGAGGTCGCCCTCAGGCTCACGGACACCGAATACAGGATCTTCTATCAGGTCAGTCGGCAGCGACATCAGCTGTGGAGCTGGACGCCATGGCCACTCCACCCAGGCTCTGCATACAACTACACTCGGCTTCGTTGGCCTCTTAAAGCGACCGCCACTGCATCTGCTGGTGCTGGTGCTGGTGCTGGTGCTGGTGGTGTATAACACCATCTCCTCTTCATCCATCATCTCCAGATGCTGCAACCATGAAGTCGTGGTAATGGGGTTCTGTATACATTTGCCTACTCGCGATGAAGCAAAGAGCTCGAGCTTCTTGGACACGAGTCCTACTCTATTACCACCTCTCTCCCACCATCTCTATCTCTCTCGCTCTCTCCTCCATCTCTGTATCTTTATTTATCCCCTCTATTTCTTCCCCACTACATCTTTTCTTGCTGCTATTTTTAATGTTTCTTTATTTTCTCATTCCTCTCTCCTCTTCCCCATTTCTATCTTCTCTTTCTTTCATCTCTCTTACCCTGCTTTCGTCTCATTCCTCTCTCCTCTTCCCCATTTCTATCTTCTCTTTCTTTCATCTCTCTTACCCTGCTTTCGTCTCATTCCTCTCTCCTCTTCCCCATTTCTATCTTCTCTTTCTTTCATCTCTCTTTGATCTCTCTGCTCTATTTGGTCGATGCGGCTTCGAAGACCGTCGATCGAAACGCCCAATCCTATAATTTCCAGCTGTCTCCTCCTCGGTGATTAAGAAGTATCGAATTCTAGGATGAGAAAGAAGGATGTCCGTTATCCAGGATGTGGGTAAGAGGTTGAGAAGAAGAACATGACGTCACCACCGTAACTAGTATGTCAGTATCAACTTACAGTATTAACATCTAAAGGATGTGAGGATTCAGAACAGCTCAGGACCCAAGCCATCACCAGCTCGTGGTGCAGCCTCCTGATCACCAGACCAGGATCTGGCTCCCACTAACCCAGAGTAGCAGAGGATGGCCCAAACCCCACCATATGAATCCTCGATCGATGTGGGATTCTTTAAGATAGCCTTTTGTCCAGCAGTGGACGTCTATCAGCTGAGAATGATGATGATTAACTTACGAATGGACCAATAAAAAAAAAACTTTGCTCCTCTCCTCTTAAATAACTTCCGCCGATTTATTTCCGGGTTTGTTTTCGAACGCCTCAAAGGTCCTTTGTGTTCCGGTCTCGTACGATTCGCGGCCGAAAGCTTTTGTTCCGGGAAATTCACTTTAGAAAAAAAAAAGTATGCGTGGTCATCACACGCGGTGTGTTCTGTTTAATTTGTGAGAGAACGGGATAGATATAGTGTGGACGTACTGAACAGAGAGAGAGGAAGGAGCGATCGATCGATAATTTTGTTATCGATTGAAGTGGGAAACAACGGAAGAAAGATAAGAGTGAAATGAAGTAAAGATATCAATCTCTCTCTCTCTCTATGAATATGTTAGAGAGAGAGATATATCGTAGTGACTAGTCTTCGCGGTGTGTTGGCGCGCTGCGACCGGAGCGTGGGGAAGACTCGCAGCAGGATACTATAAAGAAACTCATTCCCTCTCGCTCTCTGTTCATATATTAGAGTGAGAGAGAGATACATCGCGGTAAATGGCTCGTGAGACGAGGAGTTGGCGCGCTTTGACTGCAGCGCGGGAAAAGAGTCGCGCAGTAAGAAGACTGTAAAGAAACGTATTCCCTCTTGCTCTCTCTTCATGTATTAGAGTGAGAGAGAGATACATCGCGGTGAATAGTCTGCGCAGTGTAATGGCGCGTGAGACGAGCAGTTGGCGCGCTGCGACTGGAGCGTAGGAAAGAGACGCGCTGTTCTAAGACTGTAAAGAAAAGCATTCCTTCTCACTCTCTCTTCATTTAACAGAGTGAGAGAGAGATACATCGCGGTGAATAGTCTGCGCTGTGTGCGGCCGGAGCGCGGGTAAGAGACGCGCGATATTGGAACTGTATAGAGATGCATTCCATCTCGCTCCATCTTCATATATCAGAGTGAGACGGCGATAGAACGCGGAGACTAGTCTGCGCTGTGTGTTAACGCGCTGCGGCCGTTGCGCGGGAAGGAGACGCGTAATACTGAAGCCATACAGAAACATCTTCCGTCTCACTCGCACTCACAGTCTAAGCCGTGTCAGTACATTTACAGTTGTCTCTATCCGTTACACACAATCCAATTGACATTTACCGAAAAGAAGCAGAGGAAAAGAAGGATCCAAGATCAAGATATTGCTTCAATAGAACAGTAATATATCTTACTGCTTGGTGGTAAATACAGTAAGAAAGACAAGGACACCTACCATCAGGTCTGTAGTATTCTACCAATGATTCACTGGTGGTAGGTCTCTTGCCAGAAGTCTCTTGTCTCTATATAACTGCTTGCAGAGCCTAATGATGCCGACAGACAGCAGTGTGCGAACATTACTGTAATCCGGTTTGAAGGGTGCTGTAACTAATGTAATTACTGGGGTAACGGGATACAATATATGTCTCAGGCAATCCGACGAGTGCAATGTGATGCTACGTACTAACCAGCATCGCGTTGTTATGGACAGGCGCATCACTTAAAATCAGGTGATCGACTCGTAAAGTAAATGAGTTTGAAGGTGAAACGATAGACTTATCATCAATACTACCACCATCATACCGTCTAGTGTTGTACCATCTTCGTATCACTTACCATCATTACCATCGGTAAAGATACAGTGGTAATCATTTACTTATTTCATTCCCAAATTCATTCTTTCAATATGATAGAAATCTTCATGTGCGATATTCTCAAAGGGATCACGTACACAAAGGGTGGTGGTGGAGGCACATGAGGGGTGGGCCGGGAGAAGGGGTGGGATATTTGTGAAGAATTTTAACTGAAAATTTATCCCTCACGATAAATTTGTACGCCAAGGTCGATGGGTGGTTGAACTTTTTATAAATTAAAACAGAGCGCCGCAAGGTTTTTTGAAAGTACCCCCACTTAATAGAAATATTATATTTTCTAATAAAAAAAGTTTTTTAATTTGGCGCCTAAACTACTATTAATGTTGGCAGCTAAAACACCGTTAACATTGACTCTAAAGTACTCTCAATGATAAGAGCTAAAACACTGTTAACATTGACCCTAAAGTACTCTCAATGATAAGAGCTAAAACACTGTTAACATTGACCCTAAAGTACTCTCAATGATAAGAGCTAAAACACCGTTAACATTGACTCTAAAGTACTCTCAATGATAAGAGCTAAAACACTGTTAACATTGACCCTAAAGTACTCTCAATGATAAGAGCTAAAACACTGTTAACATTGACCCTAAAGTACTCTCAATGATAAGAGCTAAAACACCGTCAACATTGGCCCTAAAGTACTCTCAATGATAAGAGCTAAAACACCGTCAACATTGACCCTAAAGTACTCTCAATGATAAGAGCTAAAACACTGTTAACATTGACCCTAAAGTACTCTCAATGATAAGAGCTAAAACACCGTTAACATTGACCCTAAAGTACTCTCACGATAAGAGCTAAAACACCGTCAACATTGACCTAAAGTACTCTCAATGATAAGAGCTAAAACACTGTTAACATTGACCCTAAAGTACTCTCTCAATGATAAGAGAGCTAAAACACCGTCAACATGGTCCCTAAAGTACTTCCTCAATGATAAGAGCTAAAACACTGTTAACATTGGACCCTAAAGTACTCTCAATGATAAGAGCTAAAGCACCGTCAACATTGGCCCTAAAGTACTTCCTCAATGATAAGAGCTAAAACACTGTTAACATTGGACCCTAAAGTACTCTCAATGATAAGAGCTAAAACACCGTCAACATTGTCCTAAAGTACTCTCAATGATAGAGCTAAAACACTGCCAACATGGTCCCTAAAGTACCTCAATGATAAGAGAGCTAAAACACGTCAACATTGGCCCTAAAGTACTTTCAATGATAAGAGCTAAAAACACCGTCAACATTGACCCTAAAGTACTTCAATGATAAGAGAGCTAAAACACCGTCAACATTGTCCCTAAAGTACTCTCAATGATAAGGCTAAAACACTGTCAATATTGTCCCTAAAGTACTTCAATGATAAGAGCTAAAACACTGTCAACATTGTCCCTAAAGTACTCTCACGATAAGAGCTAAAAACACCGTCAACATTGTCCCTAAAGTAATTTCAATGATAAGAGCTTAAAACACTGTCAACATTAACCCTAAAGTACTTTCAATGATAAGAGCTAAAACACTGTCAACATTGTCCCTAAAGTACTCTCACGATAAGAGCTAAAACACTGCCAACATGGTCCCTAAAGTACTCTCTAATGATAAGAGCTAAAACACTGTCAATATTGTCCCTAAAGTACTCAATGATAAGAGCTTAAACACCGTCAATATGGTCCCTAAAGTAATTTCAATGATAAGAGCTAAAACACCGTCAACATTGACCCTAAAATTGCTCTCAATGATAAGAGAGCTAAAACACCGTCAATATGGTCCCTAAAGTAATTTCAATGATAAGAGCTAAAACACTGTCAACATGGTCCCTAAAGTACTCCTCAATGATAAGAGAGCTAAAACACTGTCAACATTAACCCTAAAGTACTTCCTCAATGATAAGAGCTAAAACACTGCCAACATGGTCCCTAAAGTAATTTCAATGATAAGAGCTAAAACACTGTCAACATTGTCCCTAAAGTACTCTCAATGATAAGAGCTAAAACACTGTCAACATGGTCCCTAAAGTACTCTCACGATAAGAGCTAAAACACCGTCAACATGGTCCCAAAGTACTCTCAATGATAAGAGCTAAAACACCGTCAACATTGTCCCTAAAGTACTCAATGATAAGAGAGCTAAAACACTGTCAACATGGTCCCTAAAGTACTCTCAATGATAAGAGCTAAAACACTGCCAACATGGTCCCTAAAGTACTCTCAATGATAAGAGCTAAAACACTGTCAACATGGTCCCTAAAGTACTCTCTCAATGATAAGAGAGCTAAAACACTGTCAACATGGTCCCTAAAAGTACTCTCTCAATGATAAGAGCTAAAACACCGTCAACATTGTCCCTAAAGTACTCTCATAATGATAAGAGCTAAAACACCGTCAACATGGTCCCTAAAGTAATTTCAATGATAAGAGCTAAAACACTGTCAACATGGTCCCTAAAAGTACTCTCTCAATGATAAGAGCTAAAACACCGTCAATATTGTCCCTAAAGTACTTCCTCAATGATAAGAGCTAAAACACTGTCAACATGGTCCCTAGTACTCTCAATGATAAGAGCTAAAACACTGTCAACATGGTCCTAAAATTGCTCTCAATGATAAGAGCTAAAACACCGTCAACATGGTCCCTAAAAGTACTTCCTCAATGATAAGAGCTAAAACACCGTCAATATTGTCCCTAAAGTACTCTCAATGATAAGAGCTAAAACACCGTCAACATGGTCCCTAAAGTACTCTCAATGATAAGAGCTAAAACACCGTCAACATGGTCCCTAAAGTACTCTCAATGATAAGAGCTAAAACACCGTCAACATGGTCCCTAAAGTACTCTCAATGATAAGAGCTAAAAACACCGTCAATATTGTCCCTAAAGTACTCTCAATGATAAGAGCTAAAAACACCGTCAATATTGTCCCTAAAGTGCTCTCAATGATAAGAGAGCTAAAACACTGTCAACATGGTCCCTAAAGTACTTCCTCAATGATAAGAGCTAAAACACTGTCAACATGGTCCCTAAAGTACTCTCAATGATAAGAGCTAAAACACTGTCAACATTGTCCTAAAGTACTCTCAATGATAGAGCTAAAACACTGTCAACATTGTCCCTAAAGTACTCTCACGATAAGAGCTAAAACACCGTCAACATGGTCCCTAAAGTACTCTCTAATGATAAGAGCTTAAACACCGTCAATATTGTCCCTAAAGTACTCTCATAATGATAAGAGCTTAAACACTGTCAACATGGTCCCTAAAGTACTCTCACGATAAGAGCTAAAACACCGTCAACATGGTCCCTAAAGTACTCTCACGATAAGAGCTAAAACACTGTCAACATGGTCCCTAAAAGTACTCTCAATGATAAGAGCTAAAAACACCGTCAACATTGACCCTAAAAGTACTTCAATGATAAGAGCTTAAACACTGTCAATATTGTCCCTAAAGTACTCTCAATGATAAGAGCTTAAACACTGTCAACATGGTCCCCAAAGTACTCTCACGATAAGAGCTAAAACACTGTCAACATGGTCCCTAAAAGTACTCTCAATGATAAGAGAGCTAAAACACCGTCAACATGGTCCCTAAAGTACTCTCACGATAAGAGCTAAAACACCGTCAACATGGTCCCTAAAGTACTTCCTCAATGATAAGAGCTAAAACACCGTCAACATTAACCCTAAAAGTACTCTTTCAATGATAAGAGCTAAAACACCGTCAACATTGTCCCTAAAGTACTCTCAATGATAAGTGCTAAAACACCGTCAACATTGGCTCTAAAGTACTCTCAATGATAAGAGCTAAAACACCGTCAACATTGGCTCTAAAGTCCTCTCAATGATAAGAGCTAAAACACCGTCAACATTGGCTCTAAAGTACTCTCAATGATAAGTGCTAAAACACCGTCAACATTGTCCCTAAAGTACTCTCAATGATAAGAGCTAAAACACCGTCAACATTGTCCCTAAAGTACTCTCAATGATAAGAGCTAAAACACCGTCAACATTGTCCCTAAAGTACTCTCAATGATAAGAGCTAAAACACCGTCAACATTGTCCCTAAAGTACTCTCAATGATAAGAGCTAAAACACTGTCAACATTGTCCCTAAAGTACTCAATGATAAGTGCTAAAACACCGTCAACATTGGCCCTAAAGTACTCTCAATGATAAGAGCTAAAACACCGTCAACATTGTCCCTAAAGTACTCTCAATGATAAGAGCTAAAACACCGTCAACATTGTCCCTAAAGTACTCTCAATGATAAGAGCTAAAACACCGTCAACATTGTCCCTAAAGTACTCTCAATGATAAGTGCTAAAACACCGTCAACATTGGCCCTAAAGTACTCTCAATGATAAGAGCTAAAACACCGTCAACATTGGTTTCAAACCTGCGCTTACACTGCAAGATTTACTCTTGATGGGTGGGGTGGTTTTATTGTAGGGAGGGCACCCTTAGTTCAATTTAGGTCAGAGAGTCCTTGTCACGAGATAGGGTCAAGTTAGCCGGATGTAACTTAAGCATTAACTTGCTGGAGCGGTAACTTAGTTTAATTGTTTTTGTCTTCGTCAGAACTAGGGAGCGGGTGCGACGGCCACGGTATACTGACCGGTAGTTAGGATGATATACACTGCACCATGTCGTGGTTAACACATAGAGTCTAGAGACATAGAGATCCGGTTTGAAGGGCGTTGTAGCTATCACTGGTGGTAGGTTTCTGATGGCGCAGACCGACTAGGGAGGTACCACCGCAGCGCCTATTGCAGCCGTCAGACAGTATTGTGCAAACATTATTGCGATCCGGTTTGAAGGGCGCTGAAGCTAATGAAATTACGGGTTCACAGAGACTTAACTTGTTGTCTTAAGGCGAGTACAATGTAGTGTGTGTTATCTTAACTGCCGCTACGTTGTTGGACGTCGTAATTCATCATCATCATCATCAGTCGACAGACGTCCACTGCTGGGCATAGGTCTCTTGTAATGTGCTCCATAAAGCGCGGTCTTGCGCTGTTTGAAACCAGTGGCTCCTAGCGATTAGTTTGATGTCCTCTATCCAGCCAGCCTGTCAACCGAGCGGGACGTATCAATACGTCGTACTCGTAGCGAGTACGGCATCATTCATATGCTCTAAGCATAATTAAAAAAAAAAAACTGGACTTCCCGGCTAGTGGGGAGTCTGCCAACGCTACGCTTTCCAGGTTCCGTATGTTGCTACATAATATTTGTTAGCTCGTAGCGCAGCGGTTCCGTTACTACAGTACGCAACATCGTAGCTTCACTGCAGCCGTAGCAGCAGGCAACGTAGCACCAGCCGTAGCACATAACAAGCGTCTCTGATCGAGTCCTAACAGCGTAGCGGACGGCGTAGCGTCTATCACTGCTCTAGTAGTAGTACAGTCCAAAGCTCCAGTCGTAGCTCTTGTAGCACCGACCGTAGCAAATTTCGTAGCATTCAAAGCAGCGTTCGTCGTAGTATATATGTAGCTATTGTTGCGGTATCGTCCGTAACAATTCGTAGCGCTAGTAATGTATGTCGCTGCAGCGTTCGCTGTGGTATGGTCCGTAGCACTTGTCGTAGCGACCGGTTACGGAATCAGTATTACATAATTTTAATTAATATTTTCTTGCGGTACCCTAAATTTTAATAGGGTACAACTAAATACGTTTAAGCGGTTTCCGGGGATTTACCCGGAGAACACACGTGCACATTTACCAACTCCATGAACAGCTTCCGTCAATTGACTAATGCCGGGTTCGTTTTCGTACCAGGTACCACCGATCGACTACCTGCGCCAAGTGACCCTGGACCTTGGTGGTGAAGGTGTCCTCGGCGCCGTCAGCGAGCGGCAGATGATCAGGCGCGCCCCGCCCACGCACACGCCGCAGGCGCGCAGCACCGTCCGGACGCTGATAAGGAGGTTCAACGAGGTAAGTGATACACGAACGAGAGAGACGGTCACCTGATGGTAAGTTGTACGCCCATAGCAATGTAACGTTAGTAAAGGTGATATACACGGCACCATGATGTGAAGTTTATTCACCACAAAAATTTCATTAGCTACAACCACCTTCGAACCGGAACATCATAATATTTGGATGGAATATATATTGTATACTACATCTTATGGTCATTATCGATTTGAAATATAGAATGTTTAGTTTCGTGTCTTCAATAAGTTCATTAGTATCAGAACCCTTTAAACCGGAACATTGTGATGTTTGGTTAGCGTGACATAGACTGCACCACGTTGTCGTCGCCTTCAGATGTAATATGTTAAATCCCGTCTCCCCGCTAATTACACTAGCTACAACGCCTTTCAAACCGGATCATATTACTGTCTGTCGGCTGCAATAGGCGCTACGGCAGTACCTATATAGACGGTTTCCGGCAAGAAAGACCTACCAGCAGTAGTAGCTATAACGCCCTTCAAACCGGATCACAGTAATATCTGCCGGCTGCAATAGCCGATGGGGTAGTACCTACCAAGATAGTCTCCGGCAACAGAGACTCTACCAGCAGTAATAGCTACAGCGCCCTTCAAACCGGATCACAGTAATATCTGCCGGCTGCAATAGCCGATGGGGTAGTACCTACCAAGATAGTCTCCGGCAACAGAGACTCTACCAGCAGTAATAGCTTCAGCGCCCTTCAAACCGGATCACAGTAATATCTGCCGGCTGCAATAGCCGATGGGGTAGTACCTACCAAGATAGTCTCCGGCAACAGAGACTCTACCAGCAGTAATAGCTTCAGCGCCCTTCAAACCGGATCACAGTAATATCTGCCGGCTGCAATAGCCGATGGGGTAGTACCTACCAAGATAGTCTCCGGCAACAGAGACTCTACCAGCAGTAATAGCTTCAGCGCCCTTCAAACCGGATCACAGTAATATCTGCCGGCTGCAATAGCCGATGGGGTAGTACCTACCAAGATAGTCTCCGGCAACAGAGACCTACCAGCAGTAGTAGCTATAGCGCCCCTTCAAACCGGATCACAGTAATATCTGCCGGCTGCAATAGCCGATGGGGTAGTACCTACCAAGATAGTCTCCGGCAACAGAGACTCTACCAGCAGTAATAGCTTCAGCGCCCTTCAAACCGGATCACAACCAATCACAAACGCTGCGGCGGTACCTACCTAGACGTTCTGCAGCAACAGACACTACCTGCTGTAGGTTCTAGTATTAAAGTTACCTGTTCGGTATTTCCGCCATTACAAATGTAATTTACACCTACCTTCAATTACAGCACAATTACGTAGCCGATCATTGATCATCTGTGACGGGATCTAAGACAAAAAAAAAAAAAAAAATGGTAAAATTTGAAAATCGGTACATGTGACCGCGTTCACATCCCTACTAAGATAGGTTAATTGGTCCCACAGCGCATTTAGCGCGCCGCACCGACGCGCGGGAGTGCGAACGGGAGAGAGAGAGAGTGAGAGAGAGAGCGCTATGTGGTGAGGGACAAAGTGACGTCACTATACAAACAATCCAACGAGCCACACATTAAGCAGTAACTAGTGAAGTGTACCGACTCGGAACTGGTTCACGAGTTTTTTTTTTTTTTTTTTAATTCAACGAACAAGACGTTGACCTGATGGTAACTGATACGCACAATAACGTGACGCTAGTTATGATGACGTATACGCCAATACATTGCGCTCGTCCATTTGATGCATATGTTGTATGTCTCGTTATCGCAATTATTTTACAACCCACAGCGCCCTTCAAACCGGAACATAGTAATATTTGGTGACGATCACAAAGAATACATTTTACACTAGTTATAGCGCCCTTCGAACCGGATCACAGTAATCTTTGCACAGTACTGTCTGTCGAATGTAATAGGTGCTGCTATGGAATCTACCTAGGCGGTCTCCGGCAACAAAGAGATACCAGCAGTAGTGGCTATAACGTCCTTCAAACCGGATCACAGTAATGTCCGCACAGTACTGTCTGTCGGCTGCGACAAGCGTTGCGGCGGTACCTATCTAGACGGTGTGCAGCAACAGAGACCTACCAGCAGTAATAACTTCAACGCCCTTCAAACCGGATCACAGTAATCTTTGCACAGTACTATCTGTCGAATGCAATAGGTGCTGTTATGGGATCTACCTAGACAGTCATCGGCAACAGAAACCAACAACCAATGACAGCTTCAGCGCCATTCAAACCGGATCACAGTAACGTTCGCACAATACTTTATTTCAACTGCAACAGGCGCTGCGACGGTACCTACCTAGACGGTCTGCAGCAACAGAGACCTACTACTAGTAATAGCTGAAGGTCCTTCAAACCGGTTCACAATACTGTATGTCGGCTGCAACAGGCGCTGGGTGGTATCTACCTAGACGGTCTGCAACAAGAGACCTACCAGCATCAAAGTATATATGTATGCATACCATATCGATTTTTTTTTGTTGTATACATCGATATAAACCGCACGTCACTAGTGTGAATAAAAAAAAAGAAATCACGACGTAATGGCGTTTATTTTCAACGCAATTATCATCTCGATTTACTGAAAATTACTCCAACGGACCCTCATTAGAGATCCGTTGGAGACGGATCCAATTGGAGACGGAGATCCAACTGGAGACGGAGATCCAACTGAAGACGAAGATCCAAATGGAGACGGAGAACCAATCGTAGACGAAGATCCAAATGGAGACGAAGATCCAAATGGAGACGAAGATCCAAATGGAGACGAAGATCCAAATGGAGACGAAGATCCAAATGGAGACGAAGATCCAAATGGAGACGAAGATCTAACTGGAGACGGAGATCCAACCGTAGACGAAGATCCAAATGGAGACGAAGTTCCAAATGGAGACGGAGATCTAACTGGAGACGGAGATCCAACCGTAGACGAAGTTCCAAATGGAGACGGAGATCTAACTGGAGACGGAGATCCAACCGTAGACGAAGTTCCAAATGGAGACGAAGTTCCAAATGGAGACGAAGTTCCAAATGGAGACGAAGTTCCAAATGGAGACGAAGTTCCAAATGGAGACGAAGTTCCAAATGGAGACGAAGTTCCAAATGGAGACGAAGTTCCAAATGGAGACGGAGATCCAAATGAGACGAAGATCCAAATGGAGACGAAGATCCAAATGGAGACGAAGATCCAACCGTAGACGAAGATCCAAATGGAGACGAAGATCCAAATGGAGACGAAGATCCAAATGGAGACGAAGATCCAAATGGAGACGGAGATCTAACTGGAGACGAAGATCCAAATGGAGACGAAGATCCAAATGGAGACGGAGATCTAACTGGAGACGGAGATCCAAGTCCTTTTGGTGTTTAGTACAGTTTACTATAACGCAGTAATAAAGTTGGAGTACAGTAACTAAATATCTACATATGAGTCTGACTGTACACATTTTACTGCTGGCAGGCTTACTGTTGTCGGGGACCGTCTAGGCGTGCAAAAGAATACAGTGATCCGGTTTGAAGGGCGCTGTAGCTAGTTAAACTATCTACAGAGCCCTTCAAACCGGATCACAGTGTTCTTTACGGTCTAGCGCGTCCCACCGTCATCGGGTTTATAGTCAGTCAATACCACGTGAAAACGTGTGTAAGTAAACGCACAGTGCCCAACGTGAACGCGTCCCACTGTTGGGACTGCAGCCGTGTCCGACGCGGTCGGACAACTTTTAACGACAAGTCCGACAACAATGCCCGCTGTATCATCAAACAGCCCAACTTAATATAACTTTGGTTATAAAGTAAGTTAACATAATCCCGGTGATACCGACACGCGCAGACGTTACTGTGATCCGGTTTGAAGGGCGCTGTAATTATTACTCTGTGTATCTATTGCCGGAGACTGTCTAGGTAGGTACCACCGTAGCGCCTATTGCAGCCGACAGACAGTATTGCGCAAACATTACTGTATTCCGGTTTGAAGGGCGTTGTAACTATTACTCTTTGTAAGTCTCTGCTGCCGAAGATCGATTAGGTAGTTACCACTGCAATCCCTATAACAGCCGATAAACAGTACTGTGCAAATATTACTGTAATCCGGTTTGAAGGGTGCTGCAGAAATCACTCTTTGCAAGAAGTCCGTTTTGCCGGACACCGTGTAGGTAGTTACCACCGCAGCGCCTTTTGTAGCCGACGCACAGTACTGTGATCCGGTTTGAAGGACCAATTGCTATCACTGCCAGTAGATACGTCCATGATGATGAATGATCGTCATTTTTTTATGGTAAGTGATACACCACATTGCGCTCGTCGCGTCAACACTTAAGTTAAACAGTTTCGTTACCGCAGTAATTACACTCGCCACAGCGCCTTTCAAACCGGAACACAGCGAAGTTGACGCTAATTAGCATATATACACAGCAACACATTTTACTCGTCTCTAGACACAAATGTTCACTAACTCCAGCGCCCTTGAAACCGGAACACGGTAACTATTGCTCGCGATAGAAACCTACCGGTAAGTAGAGAGATTATTTATCAATAGCCTCTAAACAAATATTGCTCTGTAAATAATACATCACGTTACATATGTGTGTGTGTGTGTGTGCAAAGTCTCGTTCGCAATGTTGCCCCCCCCAAGCCCCCATCCACTTTGCAAACTAACAAAACAAAAATTTGAGCATTGGTGTAAATCCGCCGGGTCACGATACACTGTCAAGCGGTAGCGGAATGAATATATATTTATATATATAAAGGTGTTGCGAGATCTAACGGAGAGTAGACCGACGGTCTGGTGAGAGCCGCGGTAACTCACCGGATGCGGTGCCGATCGATGTGGAGATCTTTGGGGAAGGCCTATCCCCAGCAGTGGACATATATCAGCTGATGATGATACATATATATATATATATATAGGGTGTTGCGAGACCTCACGGAGAGTAGACCGACGGTCTGGTGAGAGCCGCGGTAACTCACCGGATGCGGTGCCGATCGATGTGGAGATTCTTGGGGAAGGCCTATGCCCAGCAGTGGACATATATCAGCTGATGATGATACATATATATATAGGGTGTTGCGAGATCTAACGGAGAGTAGACCGACGGTCTGGTGAGAGCCGCGGTAACTCACCGGATGCGGTACCGATCGATGTGGAGATCTTTGGGGAAGGCCTATGCCCAGCAGTGGACATATATCAGCTGATGATGATACATATATACATATATACACTAGCTGTACCCCTCTCGCTTTGCTGTTGGTAATATTGAATTACACAGCAGATGTATTTCTATACCAACCGGAAATAACACCAAACGGAAGTTAGTTGGATACAAAATGACGAAGGATCTATGAAATTAAAACATAAATATGCTATAACCTTTTTTGTTTTTTTTTTTTGGTTTCGGGGAATTACTTCGTAAAATACCCTACTTTTGGGGGGAAGTCGGGTTTATGTAAGGTTCTTACTGAAATCCCTTCCATGGTCTTCAGTGCATTCGGAGAAGCTCTGGAATCTCATGGAACACACCGATGTCTCTCTACTCTGGGTAACACGTCTCTGAGGAGGAGCCTGACAACCTTGGGCACCATCGATGAGCCTTAGGCAGTCCCACGCAGGTTCGCGTGTTGAGCGATAAGGGCTCCCACCCTCAAGGCTCACCAAACTCCTAGACCCTTTCAGTCGCCTCCTACGACAGTTAGGGCTTATCTTAGACCTATACATACTAGCCCAAGAAGGGTTGAGCCTCTAACCAAATAAAGATCACTCCGCGTCCAATTCTCGTGTTCCCTTATCGATACGTTCACTTATTTTCGAGTGATCGGCAAACAAATGAAACCTAATTTAATTAGTAGCTGGTGGTGATGATGATGATGATCATCGGAGTACCAATCACCAACTGCCTACATACCCTGGGCATCAGCAGACGAAATAGTTTTTACTCTGTCACGCCGTTGTCCGTGCTGAGGAGCCACCAGCTCGTTAAAAGATCTTGGTGGTTTCAGCAACCAAATAAAAGTGACGGTGGAAGTCCCATGTAAACCAGAACCAATCACCATAGACCGGATGTGATGAACTGCTGCTGACGGATGATAATATATCTATGGGTGTACGAGCCAGAGGTGCAGGTTCGATACCCATTGAACTTGAGCTCCCAATGAAGGTCAAAGTCCAGATATCAAGGACACGAGACTATCTCGACCTTGACTCCTGCAGGCGAAGGTCATGAGCATCAGCACCGGAACTTTACATAGTCCTTTAATTATTATTTTTTTTTTTAATATTTTCCGCTTCCGCCAGCACTAAGACCTCTATCCGCTCTCATTTAAAAACCCAACCGTCCATTACGAGTAATCCGCTTAGAATCCCACTCGCCCACGCAAAATTATTTTGTTCTCCCAGCGGCTGGACCCACACCCAGACGTCTGTATAAATATGCTTTGGACGCGATATCATCATCAGCTGATAAAGGTCCACGGCTGGACAGGCCTCACTCAAAGATCTCCATGTTTATATCCAGTAGATGGGATAAGGCTGGCCCAACGCACGCAAACCGGATGTTCACCTGATGGTAAATGATACACATGTCCATAACGTGGCGGTAGTTAGGACAATAACACCACATTGCGCTCATCGCTTGGGACTGTAGTAATTACGCTAACTGCAGCGCCCTTCAAACTGGAACAGTAACGTTTGCTATTTCCCGACAGTCCCAGTAGCAATGACTATATAAAAATTATTAATTTTAATATTTATTTTTATAATAAAACCTCTTTAATCGGAACTAAATCGATTCGGCCGACATCGGCACATCACTAGTCAACGTGACATTTCAACATGGCGGATCATTTCAAATGGATTTAATGAGCGTAACAACAAACAAACAGCCGGCGGGTTTATATTTTTAATTATTTAACATAAACCACAGACAGAAGGTTTTTTTTTAATTAATATATAGTTAATTGTGATTATACTCCGTGGCTGGAGCCTGTGTGGGGAGGGGCCAGGGTCGAGAGGATGGGGTGGCACCGGTCTTCGTGCTGGGCTGGCGACGCCGCAACGGCGGACGACCGCGCTTTATGGAACACGGTACAATATCTATGCCCAACGGTGGACGTGCATAAGTTAATATAATTTCTGCCGTTGTGTACAGTTACTAGCCAACATCACCAGCTCGTGGTGCTGCTGATCAATTGGCGAGGTTCTAGCGTCCTGCAAACCGCATTGGGTCAGCGCGGTGGGGAACGAATGAATCCTTATATACGACCGCCCGTAGCGCCCAGCGGTACCGGAGACCGGGTTGAGATATGTGGAGACCTTTGTGGGAGTTCTATGTCCAGCAGTGGGCGTCTGTCAGCTGATAATGATGACTGCTGACATGTGTATCCGGCGTGAAGTTCGAAATTCGAACGAAGATTTATATTATTGGTGGTAGATCTATGTTTACTGGTAGTTGTTGCAGTTGAGATCTCTGTTTATTAGAGGTAGGTCTCTATTTTCGGGCGGTAGGTATCGGTTATACTGTTGATAGGTCTTTTTATACTGGTGATACGTGTGAGTTTACTGTTGGTAGGTCTTTTTATACTGGTGGTAGGTGTGAGTTTACTATTGGTAGGTCTTTTTATACTGGTGTTATGTCTCAGTTTACTGTTGGTAGGTCTTTTTATAATGGTCGTAGGTATGAGTTAAGTATTGGTAGGTCTTTTTATACTGGTTGTAGGTATGAGTTAAGTATTGGTAGGTCTTTTTATACTGGTGATATGTGTGAGTTTACTATTGGTAGGTCTTTTTATACTGGTGCTATGTCTCAGTTTACTGTTGATAGGTCTCTGTAGCTGGATACATTCTAGGTGGATACCACCGCAGCGACTGAGGCACCCGGCATACAATAGAATGCAAACATTGCCGTGATCCGGTTTGGAGGTGGTTATAGCTATTGCAATTACTGGGGTAATAAGAGGACGTCTTACCTCACCGGCGACGAAAGCGACGTGTTGCCGTGTATAACATCCTAACTAGCGTATCACTCACCACCAGGTGAAGGTACCGCTGGTATCGTCGCTTTGTGATATAAAGAAAAAAAAAAAAAAAAACAGTTGAAGAACTTCCGTTCCGTTCTGTTCTGTTGCAGGTCTCCGCTTGGATCACGGAGCTGGTGCTAACGGCCCCGCCCGAGGACCGGAAGGCGACGCTCGCTTGCGTCCTGAGGGTGGCGCTGACCTGCTGGAACATCGGCAACTTCAACGGGGCCATGGAGATCGTGGCTGGTCTCAAGTAAGTGCATTGCCACCAGCTCTTCACCAGGTGGTCCTGCCACCGTCTGCCACAGCTGTACCCGAGCTCTGTCATGTCCTCGATGTGACCTTGGCGCTCCGTAGCCAACAGCTCATAACGTGGCGATAGTTGAGATAATATGTGTAGTGCCGTTACCCCGGTAACCGCACTAGTTCCAGCGCCCTTCAAACCGGATCACGGTAATATTTGAACACTACTGCCTATCGGCTGCTATAAGCGCTGCGGTGCTACCTACCTAGACAGATTCCAAGACCTACCAGCGGGAAGTTATTCCATTCCGATGAATACAGTACTGTGATCCGGTTTGAAGGGCCTTCAGCTATTACTAGTGGTAGGTCTCTCTCTGTTGCTACAGACCGTCTAGATAAATACCGCCGCAGGGCCTATTGCAGCCGGTAGGCAGTACTGTGCATGCATTACTGTAATCCGGTTTGAAGGACGCTGAAGCTACTGTAATTACTGCGGCAACGAGTCTCAACATGTCTCAAGACGAGTACAATGTGTTGCAGTGTATACCATTTTAACTATCCCTCGTCATGTGGCGTATCACTCACCATCAGGTTAACGTCCCGCTCGTATCGTCGCTTAATTGAATAAAAAAAGGTTTCCGCTTAAGCTTGTAACTTAAATACATTTTTCGTGAAGACCCCCGCCCTCACTTAAGATTAAGTATAAATGAGAAAAGGATTTATACTGTAGAAATATCCATCGACCACTTTAATTGAGCTCTGTTTGCATATACGGCACTAACTGGCGGCGGGTCTTTGTCGCTGGTGATCGTCTAGTAAAGTACAACCGCTTACCGAACACGTTCCCGCCTCGTTGTGACGTGACGTGTCCCAACAGTGGGCAGAGCGTGATTAAAATAAACAGATTTTGTTATTGCTGATTACTAGTCCCAACTATTTACTTGAGAGTGGGACAAGTCCCAACAGTGGGAGAAGCTAGAAAGAGAACAGCTCTCCAACTGTTGTGGACTAACGGTACATGTCCCAACTGTGGGCAAAGCGAGATTAAAATGAAGTTTTTTTATTATTATTGGTTACTTGTGCCAACTATTTACTACAAAGTGGGACATGTCCCAACAGTGGGAAAAGTGGAATGCGAAAAGAACAGCTCTTTTATTTGAATGAACGTTATGTCCCAACAGTGGGAATAGTGCGTGGACTTCTTTATAAGCTAAATAAAAATTGGTACGCTGTGATCACCTTCTGTATTATCCAGAAGTAAAAAGAAGTAGATGATGCTTGAGGAGTATTTCTACTTCAGTGTGCTCAACCGGCAGTGGTGGTGGTAAGATTTCCACCATCAGCGTCCTTAACACCACGTGGTAGATGACCCTCGGAGACGACGGTCTCACCGCCATCTTCTATACCGGAAGTCGAGTCCACTTCGGTCTGAACCAATTAAAGAAGATGAAGGCATATATGAAGAAGAGAAGAGGAGTAAGAAGAGAAGAGGAGTAAGAAGAGAAGAGGAGCAAGAAGAGAAGAGGAGTAAGAAGAGAAGAGGAGCAAGAAGAGAAGAGGAGTAAGAAGAGAAGAGAGTAAGAAGAGAAGAGGAGTAAGAAGAGAAGAGGAGTAAGAAGAGAAGAGGAGTAAGAAGATAAGAGGAGTAAGAAGAGAAGAGGAGCAAGAAGAGAAGAGGAGTAAGAAGAGAAGAGGAGTAAGAAGAGAAGATAAGCAAGAAGAGAAGAGGAGCAAGAAGAGAAGAGGAGTAAGAAGAGAAGAGGAGTAAGAAGAGAAGAGGAGAAAGAAGAGAAGAGGGTGTTCCCAGCAGGGGTTTCTTTCGGCCTTCAGCTGTTCATTGACTGTAGGCCGGCGGAAACTACTTGCCGGTACCACTCCCGCTCGGCAAGGAGAAGAAGAGAAGACAGAAGAGAACGGAAGAGAATGGAAGAAGAAAACGTTTTATATTCTTTTATACGGAACCCTGATTATCCTAATTTATCAACGGATTACTACACACCGGTTAGTTTACTAGTATGCAGTAGATCAGGATCTGGTGGAGGACCTAGGTCATCGAGCCCAGTACCAGCTCGGCTGCTGGTGGTTACATGAACACTCGAAATTGAGTGTTGGTGTTGCTTCTGCCTGTAGAGGTCAGATTAGAATGGATTTTTCGAGACTTCTACTGCGGGAGTTGTGGGGGTGTTAGGGTAAGAGTATGAGAGAGAGATGGCGGGGACTGTTAGTTCACCTATATATATTAGTATTAGGTTGTAGGTAATCCAGGTCATAGATTAGACTATGTGACTAGGGATGGGGGTGGGGGGTTGGTGGTGGAATCTGGACCTTCGTGGAGAACTCTTGACCGGATTTCATGTTTGACCTACTTGGCAGCGAGGAGTCTTCAAGGACGTGATGGTGGTGGTAGGTCTCTGTTGCCGGAGAGTCTAGGTAGATGGCCGGTAGACTTCGGTGCAAATATCACTGTGATCCGGTTTGAAGGGCGCTGTAGCTATAACTGCTGGTAGGTCTCTGTTGCTGCAGACCGTCTAGGTAGGTATCACCGCAGCGCCTATTGCAAGAGGCAGACAGTATGCAAATATTACTGTGATCCGGTTTGAAGGATGTTGTAACTAGTATAATTACTGCGGTAACAAGACAACATAAATTGTCATAACGATGAGTACAATGTGGTGCGGTGTATACATCCTAACCAAACATTACTACATTCCGGTTTGAAGGATGCTCTAGCTAGTGTAATTACTGCGGTAACAAGACAACATAGATTCTCTTAATGATGAGTACAATGTGGTGCGGTGTATACATCCTAACCAAACATTACTACATTCCGGTTTGAAGGATGCTCTAGCTAGTGTAATTACTGCGGTAACAAGACAACATAGATTCTCTTAATGATGAGTACAATGTGGTGCGGTGTATACATCCTAACCAAACATTACTACATTCCGGTTTGAAGGATGCTCTAGCTAGTGTAATTACTGCGGTAACAAGACAACATAGGTTCTCTTAATGATGAGTACAATGTGGTGCGGTGTATACATCCTAACCAAACATAACATGAAATCGAACCTAAGCTCCAACTATTAAGCTACAGGGTGTTTCAATGTTAAAATTATTTTTATATACGGAACCCGCCTCTATGTAATTGACGACCTCGGCGTGATACCCCCGAGGGTAAGCGTTGGGGTAATTGTTACCCGCTTCACCCCTAAACCAATAACCGGAAGCCTTTCACAAGGAAACGACGGATACCCTTTTTTAAATCTCGTTATATCCGTCCGCCATTTTGTATTTATATATATAGCCTTAGCGTATAGAGAGAAAGAGATGCAAGATGTTTGAACAGTATATTTTGTATCTCTCTTTCCTATTGCAAATGTATTGAAGGGCGCTGCTGCTAGTGAAATTACCGCGGTAACAGGACTAAACTATATCTCTTGGGCACGATATGTTGCAGTGTATAACATCGTACCTGTCGTCATATTGCCGTGTGTACTGGAAATCGCTGTAGCTAGTGAAATTACCGCGGTAACAGGACTAAACTATATCTCTTGGGCACGATATGTTGCAGTGTATAACATCGTACCTGTCGTCACGTTGCCGTGTGTACTGGAAATCGCTGCAGCTAGTGAAATTACCGCGGTAACAGGATTCAAACTATATCTCTTGGGCACGATATGTTGCAGTGTATAACATCCTACCTGTCGTCACGTTGCCGTGTGTACTGGAAATCGCTGCAGCTAGTGAAATTACCGCGGTAACAGGACTAAACTATATCTCTTGGGCACGATATATTGCAGTGTATAACATCGTACCTGTCGTCATATTGCCGTGTGTACTGGAAATCGCTGTAGCTAGTGAAATTACCGCGGTAACAGGACTAAACTATATCTCTTGGGCACGATATGTTGCAGTGTATAACATCGTACCTGTCGTCATATTGCCGTGTGTACTGGAAATCGCTGTAGCAAGTGGAATTACCGCGGTAACAGGACTAAACTATATCTCTTGGGCACGATATATTGCAGTGTATACCATCCTACCTGTCGTCACGTTGCCGTGTGTACTGGAAATCGCTGTAGCTAGTGAAATTACCGCGGTAACAGGACTAAACTATATCTCTTGGGCACGATATGTTGCAGTGTATAACATCGTACCTGTCGTCATATTGCCGTGTGTACTGGAAATCGCTGTAGCTAGTGAAATTACCGCGGTAACAGGACTAAACTATATCTCTTGGGCACGATATGTTGCAGTGTATAACATCCTACCTGTCGTCACATTGCCGTGTGTACTGTAAGTAGCTGTAGCAAGTGGAATTACCGCGGTAACAGGATTAACATCGTCTTGAATACGATGTGCAGGAGTGTATATCATCCTAACTGTCGTCACAATACCGTGTGTACTGTAAGTTGTTGTACCTAATGAAATTACCGCGGTAACAGGACTAAGCTATATCTCTTGAGCACAATATGTCGCAGTGTATGTCGTCCTAACTCTAAAACAGATAGTGTAGTGGTCGAGTAAAACGCATCCTCTTATCTAAGTGACCAGGCCCAGGTTCGATTCCAGAAGATTGTTTTTTTAAATCATGTAAATCTCTTGTATATCGACTGTCAGCTACGAGAGCAAGATAGAGAGATAGAGAGAGAGAGAGAGAGAGAGAGTTTTTTCGACGAGCTTCATCATTACTTCCATTATCACTTAAAACAACGTGAAATTATATATACTATATATAGTCTCCACATCAGTGATGTGGAGACTATATATAGTGAGTGGAGACTAAAGATGTGGACGATTACAACACCAGGTTCGTAGATGCTGTCCGTACGGCAGGACTTAAGATTTTAAAGTCCCCCCGTACCAGAAAGAAGAAGCCGATCTCTGACCACACATTAAACCTCATGACCGAAAGACGAGAACTGGTCCTGAAGTCTCCTGAAGATGCCACCAAATATCGGCAGCTGAATAGGCAGGTCTCTAAGTCTCTGACTCGCGACATACGCCGATTTAATACTGACAGTGTTAAAGAGGCAATAGAGCGGAACAAAGGCTCTAAAGTATTCGCACGAGATCTGTCTATCGGGCAAAGCCGGTTGACGTGGCTGAAGACAGAGGACGGCAGGATCGTATCGTCAAGGGCCGAGGTTCTGGAGGAGATTGAGCGGTTCTATGGACAGCTGTACACGACTACATGTTCTCCTGGTGGACTAGCATCAGATCCAAGAGCTAGTCTAGCCCGACACTACTCTGAAGATATCCCGGTTGTCAGCCTACACGAGATTAGTGTGGCTCTGAATCAGCTTAAAGGCAACAGGGCACCTGGTGATGACGAAATAACAGCTGAACTTCTGAGAGCTGGTGGAAAGCCGATCCTCGAAGTCCTGCAGAAGTTGTTTAATTCCGTCATACTAGAAGGCCGATCGCCTCGGGCATGGCACGGAGGTGTGGTGGTGCTTTTCTTCAAGAAGGGAGATAAAACCCAGTTGAAGAATTATAGACCCATCTCACTTTTGAGTCATGTCTACAAGTTGTTTTCCAGAGTCATCACGAATCGTCTCACAATCAGGCTCGACGACTTCCAGCCTCCCGAACAAGCTGGATTCCGTAAAGGCTACAGCACCATAGACCACATTCATACGCTGCGGCAGGTTATACAGAAGTCCCATGAGTATAACCAGCCCCTATGCTTAGCGTTTGTGGACTATGAGAAAGCCTTCGATTCGATTGAGATATGGGCCGTGTTGCAGGCCCTCCAACGGTGCCAAATAGACCACCGGTACGTCGATGTTCTAAGGTGCTTGTACGAGAACGCCACCATGTCAGTCCGTTTCGAAGACCAGAGCTCGAAACCGATCCGATTGCAGCGTGGAGTAAGACAGGGAGACATCATATCTCCGAAACTGTTCACCGCTGCATTGGAAAACGTCTTCAAGCTTCTGGATTGGAGAGGATATGGCATCAATATCAACGGCGAGTACATCACGCACCTTAGATTTGCCGACGATATCGTGGTTTTGGCTAAGACCATGGAGGACATCAACACAATGCTCGATGATCTTTGTAGAGTTTCACAACGAGTGGGTCTTAAAATGAATATGGACAAGACCAAAATCATGGCAAATGTCCATATTGTACCCACTCCAGTAACAGTTGGAAGCTCTACACTTGAAGTTGTTGACAGATATGTCTACCTCGGACATACAATCCAACTAGGTAGGTCCAACTTCAAGAAAGAGATCTCTCGTCGAATCCAACTCGGATGGGCAGCATTCGGGAAGCTAAGACATATCTTCTCGTCCAATATACCGCAGTGTCTCAAGACAAAAGTCTTTGACCAGTGTGTGTTGCCAGCGATGACATACGGAGCAGAGACGTGGCCGCTTACTGTGGGCCTTGTCCGCAAGCTTAAGATTGCCGAGAGGGCGATGGAGCGAGCTATGCTCGGAGTTTCCCTGCGAGATCGAATCAGAAATGAGGAGATCCGCAGGAGAACCAAGGTCACCGACATAGCTCGAAGGGTCGCCGTCGCAAAGTGGCAATGGGCAGGGCACATAGCTCGCAGAACCGACGGCCGTTGGGGCAGAAAGGTTCTCGAGTGGCGGCCACGTACCGGAAGACGTAGCGTGGGCAGACCCCACAAGGTGGACCGACGACCTGGTCAAGGTCGCTGGCAACCATTGGATGCGGGTGGCCCAGGACCGGTCTAAGTGGAAATCTTTGGGGAGGCCTTTGTCCAGCAGTGGACGTCTTCCGGCTGATTGGATGATATATAGTCTCAATGCATTAAAAAAAAAAAATCATAATCGAACCCCGGACGTCAACGTTTAACGTCCGCTAACCACTGCGCCGCGGGCGCGCTGCAGCCGGATGTCCCGGTACAACTGTTCAAAACACATTCGACATTCAAATTCCGTATCAGCTGCGGAACTTTCCATTCGCGGTGCTGGTCGATTTGGTAATGAATTGTTGTGCATCGGATATTGGGTACTATTGTTTTTTTTTTTTTTAATTCAACGAAAGTTATAAACGAATTAGTGATTGAATGTACGATGAATTAGTGATTGAATGTACGATGAAGAATTAGTGATTGAA